>PVIY010007727.1:0-81524 GCA_004026745.1 Myrmecophaga tridactyla | reverse complement strand
ATGAGATTGGGTAAGTGAGAGCACTGTACACCCCACACAAAGCACACACATTTGACTTCCAGTTAAACTGGTGAATTAACTGCACATGATTATCTTATTTCCTTATGGGAACTCTACTGAAATGAAGTAAAGGAATAAAAAAGTGAGCAAAAAATGCTTACAAATTGTTTCTAGATAGAGTGTATAATAGAGATAAGAAAGCAGTAACATCAGGTGTATTAGTTTTCGATGGCTACTGTAACAAATGAGCACAAATGTAATGATCTAAAACAATACACATTTAGTCTGTTATGGTTCTAGAGATCAAAGTCAGAAATGGGGCTCATAGGCTAAAATGAAGGTGTTGGTAGGGCTGTACTCCTTTCTGGAGGTTCTAAGGGACAATCTGTTTCCTTGCCTTTTTCACTTTTTTAGAGGTCACACACATTCCTTAGCTTGTGGCCCCCTCCTCCATCTTCAAAGCCAGCAACATATCATGTCTTCTTTCCCAACTCTGCTTCAGTCCTAACATCTCTCTTTCTGACTCTGGCCCTCTTCCCTCCCTCTTTTAAGGACCCTAATGATTACTCTGAGTCCACCCAGATAATACAGAATAATCTCCCCATCTCAAGATGCTGAATTTAATCATATTAATAAGGTCCCTTTTGCCGTGTAAAGTAACACGTTGACAGATTCCAGGGATTAGGCTGTGGACATCTTTGTGGGGCCATTATCTAGCCTAACACACCAGAGAAACGAGCGTAGACTAATATCTTACAGAGAAGTGGCCAGAAAGAGCCCTGCCCAGTAGAAAATGGCAGTGTGACTCAGAGAAGTGCAAACCCTCCAGTCTGTTTTGTAAAGTGAGGGTGATAATTATAAACATGTATCTATTGTACATTTTGTTGGGAAGATAAAGTAAGAAAAATACTTACCTATGTTACACAAATTTATCCACTAATACTCCATAATGCTGTTAGGAGACTGCAGGCAAAGCTCATAGCTCCAAGTTTCAGGGATAACATTCCTTCGAAGTCACATGTTTTAGCTGAGAAATCCATGCGAGTTATACATTATGCTTCATAATAGATTTATGTTTGTTTTAAGGCATAAATATAATTTTAAACATCTTACATTGATCTCTTTATTCTTAGGTCTTGCAAATGCCCTGTAACAGCTCTCATTATCGCTGCTTGAGAAACAAGTCTATACAAAAGAAAGGGTGTTGTAAACTGTAACAAGCAATGAAAACTCTATATTGTTAAGATTCAAATATCAAATATTGAAAGGATCGCATTGGTCTTAGCTCCATGTGGTGAATTTAAGAAGAAAAAAGAAAGCCTTTTTTTTTTTAAAGCTGGGCAAAGAGCACTCTGCAAAAACATGTGGTTCTTGGAATTCAAACTATGGCGAAGTCGTGTTTTTTGTTGTTGTTGTTTTCTGTCTGTTTGTGGGGGAAGTGGGGGGTTTGTTATCAAGGGCAAATAAGTGAAGGGGAATAAAAGCAATGTTTTTCAGTGTGGGAGATCTTGGGGTCTATAGTATCCCCATAATCTACATGAGCTTTTCAAATACCACTCTCTAATATAGACAGTGGACATTTTTTCAATCTTTTTTGAAAAATTGTGCAGCTTCAAGAAGCACCACTTTCCCCACAAAGATGTCCACAGCCTAAATCCTGGAAACTGTGAACTTATTACTTTACGTGGCAAAAGAGGCTTTGCCAACAAGGTGATTAAATTAAGTATCTTGAGATGGGGAGATCATTCTGTGTTTTCTGGGTGCACCAGAGTAATCACAAGAGTCCTTAAAAGATGGAGGCAAGAGGGCTAGAGTCAGAGAGAGAGAGATGTAAAAAATTTGGGGGCCTTAATTTTTAAGATCAGAATTCACAAAATCACCTTGACAAGAGAATCTGAGTTCTCAGACACCTCCTAGGTAATGGCGAAGAATTCAATGATTAGGAGTGCTGGAAGTTCCACTAGAGATGAGTGGAAGAGCTGTGCTGTGTTTCCTTCACTCAACTCATATAAAATAGCCTTAGATCTATTCACCCTGTGAGTCAGGAGGGAGTATATTTCATCAGGGCTCCAGAAATAATGTCCAGAATTAATACCACTAGAGAAACATCTCATCTGTTCATAATTTCTTACTATTTCAAATATTTCCGTTAGAGAATGGAATAAGGACTCAGAATATGGCCTCTTCTAAAGAAATTCATTAAGAAAATAACAATGCCCTATTTCTCCATGACAATCTTATAAGTGCATGCTAATGTTTTCCTTAGCAGAATATCACTTTAACACATGTAAATGGTGGAGGTGTCACAATAATTATAACTTTTATTGAGAAAGTTATCAACTAATTTTAGTAAGAGTCTACAAAGCAGAAATATTGAAGTCTAATAGAATTTTGTTAATGTTTGAAAGAAGGAGCTTGGATAGCACATATAGAATTGTTAAAGGGACAGTGTATAAGCATGCGTTCATGAGTGCTGGATGAGCAGCTGCAGAATAAAATATGTGGATGCAACCTTTGTGAGTTCACATGATTAAATGGTTACAGGAAAACTGGCTCTAGTGTAAGAAGCCAGGACTGCTTAAGAAGGCTACAACAATGGCATTTAAAACAGGAATTAAAAAATAATATTTCCCCTAGACAACCCTTCGATTACTTTTTTTTAACTTTTTATCTATTTTTTTATATGGGTAGCACCAGGAATCGAACCCAGGTCTCCGGCACGGCAGGCAAGAACTCTGCCTGCTGAGCCACCATGGCCCTCCCTGATTACTTTTTTTAAGAGGAAAAATGGTGCATGTTTTTATTACCATATCTTGTTAGAAATTGAATGCCTTCTGCTCTCTAATAAATTATTGGTTTGCTTTTATTTCTCTTTGGTAAAATGAACAAATTCTAAAATGCTATGAACTCCATTCTCAGTCAAAATCTGTCCTCAAACGAAATAAACATGTTCAGTCTATGTCCTCCAATAACCTGGCCAGCACTCTATTTTTACCTCTTAGCCCTGAAATGACTTTGACTCTTAATGAGAATTTTCCTCATTTTATACACATTCTAAGTGAACTTTGAAGATGTCTGCATTTAGCTCACTGGTCACACTATGAGTTTCCATTATTCACACATCAAATGGCTTCTAGGTGTATGACACTTTGGACATGAGGGGAAGGCTAAGTGAAGAATATTTAGTAGTCTCACATGACAAGGCCACTTGAACAAAAGAACTTGGTGCATGTGACTTCACACAATGGGAAATCGTGAACTTTTCCTCACCCTGTAAGTGGCATTGCGCCAAAGTAAACTTAGAAGCTACCCTCTGGTGTAATTCTGGAAATCTTGTTGGTTCATATACTAAAACAGAGGTTAACATTTGGAAGAACTGATTTTTTCCCCACAGATTAAAACTATAAAGCCATGAGCTGGGGGGTGTGGAGGCAGGGTGGTATCTGGGCTGAGGATGTATGCTGGACAGGTAGCTGAATTTCTGTGATGCTCTTTAGTGAAGAACTAACTGGTTTGCCCTCTTGAGTTCTAATCAGGATAGAAGAGCAGTGTAGAAAGTTGAAAAGCAAAACAACATAGCTTTCTCAGGGGCTTGTTTTAACTCCCCTGTGAAATGAGGTTGAAATGACCTCCCTTGCAGATGGACCATTTATTGGTCACCTTGGACAAATTGCTAATCTCTTCTGCTATTCAGTGTCCTTGACTTGAAATTGGGGATACATAATGCTTTTGCAGGGTTACCGTGTGGGTTAAAACATATGATAATTTTTGTGTTGAACCCTTAAATATTTGTGTCAGTGAAGAATGAATTTACCTACTATAGGATGCAGCCTCTTGCTGTGAATCAAATTATTTTTTACCTAGGGGCTTAATTTATTTTAAAACGAAATGGGTACAATACCTCTTTTGCAAGTTTGCTATGGAGAATGAATGTATGGAAAATTGTTTGGTAAACAACCAATGCTGATTGTTTATTGTTATTACAACTTCTGGATGGGCTCTTCCCAGGAAGCTTTGCTAATGTGCAACAGCTGGACAATGTTCCTTGTTGCTATCTATCCATCAGCATAATTGTCACAAACACTGTGGTGGCTGGACTCAGCTTTGGAATTCTATCTAGAAAAAGAATGTGGATCTTAGTGTCCCAATGGCTTTGAGACAACCAGAAGTACCTGAAACTAAAGCTACAGGGTGGAGAGATAATAAAAAAAGGGAAGCAGCCTGCACCAGCCAGTCCACTTCAAGCAGCATCCCTACTCTTTTCCTAAGCAGAAACCCAGAGTCTGGTTCACTTTTAGTTCTTTCACAGCTTTTTTTTTTTTTTTTTTTTTAAAAAAAAACTTGTTTAAAAAAAAAAATCTGGCTCAAATTCTAGCATTATGGAATCTAGAAGTGGGGATAAAGACAGAAAAATGAAGCACCCTTGGACCAAGATCCCTCCAGAGGTTTGACTCAGGAGGCTTTGCCATTCAGGTCTATAGAGGAGCTCAAAAGCCCTCTTCCAGGGACTGATCCATGTTAGGTCACCTGCATGGCTGAAGAGCCAGCAGTCGTCAAGCCACCCAAGATGGCATGCCAGTCATGGAAGGGAACACACTGTCAGCCCGGACCCATAATCTCAAATTCTGTGACTTGAATGTGCTCACACCTACTGGCGTCTAGAGTGCTTTCTATTCTAGGACTCTAGATGGAGGTTGTCTTGCTCTCTACCCCTTTTACCTTGGTTCTGATATAGGAAAGGTATATTCTTTAAAAACCTGTTTAACTGAGGCTAGGGGTGGAGGCATAATTGACTTTAAAAGAAATATTTTTATTGTATAATTAAACATATATACAAAGCAAAGAAAGAAAAAAGCAATCGTTTTCAAAGCACTCTTCAACAAGTAGTTACAGGACAGATCCCAGAGTTTGTCATGGGCAAATACTATCATTTCAGATTTTTCCTTCTAGCTGCTCCAGAATATAGGAGGCTAGAAGAAATAAAAAAATTTTTTATCATCACAATCGATTTTTTGTGTGTGTATGTGTGGAAAAAAAACCATATATACAAAAAAGCAATGCATTTCAATGCACAGCACAACAATAAGTTGTAGAACAGATTTCAGAGTTTGGTAATGGGTTGCAATTCCACGATTTTGGGTTTTTACTTCTAGCTGCTCTAAGATACTGGAGACTAAAAGAAATATCAATTTAATGATTCAACAATCATACTCATTTGTTAAACCCTACCTTCTCTGTATAATTCCACCAACACCTTTGATCTTTCTATCCCACTCTTAGGTGTATTTGGGCTATGGCCATTCTAATTTTTTCATGGTGGAAGAGGCTACCAATAATATGGAGTAGGAAGATGGAATTAGCTGATGTTCTGGAAAGGTGGGCCCTCTAGATTTCAGGACTTATCTGGTACAGGGACCCATCTGGAGGTTGTAGGTTTCTGGAAACTTACCTTAGTACATGGAACCTTTGTAGAACATAATTGGCTTTTCTATTTTTTATATTTTTTCTTGTTTTTTGTTGTTTTTTTTTAGCATTGGCAAGCTCCAGAAATTGAACCCAGGTTTCCAGGTTAGCAAGCAAGAACTCTGCCACTCAGCCACCGCTGCCTGCCCATAAATGGCTTTTGAGAACATTAATGCAAAGTTTGCCTTTAATGCATGCAAGAAGCCATTTTGTACTGCTTTGATTTAAAGTTAGACTAATCTCAGCAATGAAGTATTCGGGCCCTCATTACCTATTTTCGTATCATTTACCCTAGACAAGAACTCTGTTGCTTGTTAGCTAAATTATGTTTGTGATGTTCCAAAACACTGGCTTCTTGCTTTCTTTAGCACCAGCAATATGGGACCTGACAAATCATTGAGTAGCCATGTTCACTGACTAGTTGTTTAAACTAGTCCTGGTGCAGTTACAAGGCAGCCTCGTCAGAGATCCCTTTTCCTGTCATTGAAACAGGACTCTCCTGGCCTTCTGGGGGTACCTAATGGATGGCTGCACCCTGCAGCCAGCGCTGCATGCAGCGCCTCTTGTGCTGGTGCTGGTGGAGGGATGCTTCTCTTTGATGTGCCACACAGAGCAAACACTGGGTCTTGCATATCCTTTCTTGCACTTTAAAGTGAGATTGATTTAACTCCAATTTTGGTGGAAATTTCATAAAGGAAAAAAAATTCAGTACGCTGGTTTGATATAGATAAATGGATGCTAAACTTCTTTAAGTAAAGAAGATGATAACCATAGTTAGATTATAGTCTTGAGGCTTGTGTAAACTATTGCCACCCTACTTTGATTTCCTTGTTCAGCTCAGGAACTGAAATTAGCTTTTCTGGGGTGCAGAGAAAATTAAAATTTTTCTACATGAAAGCATTTTTTTCCCAAAATGAGCTTTATACATACCTTACTGAGGAAAGGAAAGGGAAACTGCCTTTTTATTTCTCCTCACTGTTGTTTGTGAGCCCTGTCTCAAATACCTGCTGTTTCATGTTTTGGATCTTATTTTGTCGACTTAAGGAGCTGACCTTTCCGTAGAGAGATCTTGGAGTCTAGGATGAAAAGAACAATTAATTTATTTCTGTCTTCTGTTATGCTTGTTTCTCTTACTTGTTTTGGCAATAAAAATCCTTACTACTTCCATACCCACAAAGCCTATATAAGCCTCTGAATCTTCTTCAAGAATACTACCCTCTTACAGGCTAGAAATCTCATTCATTACTAATATTTTATTTGTTTATGCACTATTTTGTCACATATGGAAATGTATATAAAGGATGGGGGCATTACAACTCTGCAAGCAAAACCAATATCCTCCCCGCCACATAGGACATGATAGCCAGGGGCAAAAGCTTCCTGGCAACATGGGACATAACTGGCCCTGGCACCGTGGACTCAACAACAATTTCCTGACCAAAAAAGCGGAAAAGAAATGTAACAAAATAAAGTATCAGTGGCTAATAGAGTTCAAACAGAGACAAGAGGCTATTCTGGAGGCTACTCTTACACTAGCTTCAGCTAGATATTGCTAATTACCAGGGTTTGCCATACCCCAACTAAAACCATTCCTGTCAACCCTAAAGAACATATACAAGTTTATTTGAGATTCTACAAAAGTTTCACACATTAAAATTACATTCCGGAAACCTACAACCTCCAGATGGGTTCCTAGGACAGATAAGTCCTGAAACCCAGAGGGGCCAGCCTCTCCAAAACATCAGCTAGTTCCATCCCCTTATCCCATATTACCGACAGCCCTTTCCTGTCCTTTTCTAACATGAAAAAATTAGAATGAGCATAAGTCAAATACCCCTAAAGATTGAGAGAAAGATCAAAGGAGAAGGAGGAGTTGTAACAGAGAAGAAAGGATTAAACAAATGAGTATGATTGCTAAATCATACTGATATTTCTTTCAGTCCCCAGTGTCTTGGAGCAGCTAGAAGGTAAAACCTAAAATTGAGGTACTATAACCCATACTAAACTCTGAAATTTGTTCTATAACTACTTATTACAATGTACTTTGGTATCTATTGCTTTTTTTGTATATATACTTTACAGTGAGAAATGATCAAAAGCGGGGGGCACGAGAAAGGAAAAAACAAGAGAGCAGATTACAATTCATTGTTCATTTAAGCCATTGTTGTCCTTCCAGAAAATAATCTTTTTCATTCAAAAAGTGATTTCTAAATCTCCCACTCTATGCTCTGCACTGTATTGTATTCCATGGAGGATATAAGTGACTGATATAATATTTTTCCTACTTTCAAGGAGATGACAGTCTTGTAGAAAAAAGCAGTGTAATAAAAATAAGAAAGAACTGGAATCCTACAATTAAATTTATTACATGTCAGACATTTTCTATATATTCTCTCTTATCTTCACAATCTTGCAAAGAGAATATTATTCTTCCCAATTTAGAAGTAAGGAAGATGGTTCCAAAAGATATAGTAACTTGCCCCAGGTAACTCAGCTAGTAAATTGCTGAAGGAGGGTTCAAATTCAGATGTGTAAATTTGGACAACCAAATACTTGTCATTATGCCAACCAACTCGTATTTCCAGTCCTACCACTTGTTTCCAAAAACTCCACTCAGTTGTTCTAGTTATTAGTTTCCTAGACTGCGAAATGAAAGGGTTTCCTTCCCAGACACATTCACTCCTACTGTCCTTAGACTAACCCTGGAGTGCTGAGAGTCTGACACCAGACAGGATGCATGGGTGGGTCACCAGCCTCCACACTCAGGATGGAGGCCACTGGAGTGTCCTTCCTTCACTGAGGACACACTGGGCAGCTGGGATGAGCACAGAGGACCTGAAGGGTTTTCCAAACTGAGGCAGCAGCCAGAGTCCGGCCATGGAGCCAGGAAAGATACTGGCCTGTGTGGCAGAGAAAGGTCAGCATGATTGGAGTATAGGGGGCTTCTTGGGCATATGGGGAGAGGATTTGTTGGGTCCTAATGAAGGAGGACCTTGAATACTACGTGTATGGACCCAACATAGCTTGTCTTAGAAAGCCATTTCAAGACTTTTGCCAAGTCACTGTGTCACTATTTACTGCTTCAGATCTTGAGCTGAAGAATAAGCTCTGGCTGAGGTGCTCAGTCCCTGTAATAGAACATTCTTGGATTCAGAAATATTGATGATTTAATATTACCAGTAGTGCCTGGTAAGCTAGGAACTTGGTAAATTCCTGACAAATGAATAATAAATAAGGTCGGAAACACATGCAAATTGACTCAATCTTACAAGAAGGTTAATGAACTTACCGTAGGCTATCCAATATCACCTGATTCTCTTAGGCCAACTCTCTAAGGTCTGTACATGTTTGATGTGGCTGTCTTTCCTCTGTGTGAAGTGACTGGCCAATATAAGGTCTCAGCCTAGGGCTGGTCTGATGACTGCTGTGCTCTAGCTAGCTCAGTTGAAGGACTTGCAAAAATAATAAGTAACAAAGACCCTCTTTACATGAGTCACAAGATCCCTGGCCTACCCAATCAGAAAGCAGTGGAGGAGAGCTAAGTGTATAACTCTTTGTTCTTCAGAGTCCCACAATGCAAGGAATACTTGAGAATAAATGCTACAAACCCATAAAGAGAAAGCAAATTATTTGTGCTGAGGAACTATAATGTAAATGAACAATAATTATCCATTTGTTAAACAATAATTATCCATTTGTTAAACAATGCTATAGAACTGATAACTCCAAGGCTTGATGATTAAAATGATAAAATGCACTAGCAACTTTCAGCTCTTTATAGGAAAGATCCAATCTCATTTTCCATCTCCGTTCTTTAGCCATGAGCTCCTTTCAGCTCCCTGAATGTATCATGCTCTCTCTAGCCTATGGTTTCCTCTGCTTGGGGTATTTTCCATCTACCATTTCTTTTCTCTTTTCAGCTGACTAATTTCTTCTCTTTTTATATGTCAAGTCATGCATTCCCTCCTCAGGGAAGCCTCCTCTGATACTCTTCTTGCTTGTCTTCTTCAGTGGTATGAATATGTCATGCTGACATATGCACCTTTGAATCTATAGTGTGCCCAGCACATTTATGGAATAGTGTCGATGCTCAATATAAGTTTGTGGAGTTAATAAGTGAGTCAATGAATGAACAAGTTCCTTTTAATTCTTTAGCAATCATTTTCAGGGTTAGTTTGAAGGCAGAAGATAATGAGTTTTTAGATGCTGGACTGAGGTTGGCTCACTCATGCATAGCCCTCCCTATCCCATTCCCCTCAGTCTACATGTCAATTGGGGATACACCAGTTACTCAAGAAAACTAGGAGGGTTATACATATGCCTAGCACAGTGCTTGACACATAGTATGTGCTTAATAAATAGCCAAGAAATGACTCGTAAATGAGTGTATACATTAATGGTGCCCAAAGCATCACAGCTGCCATCTGCAAGATCTGTCTACCCCAACAAACCCTGGTTTGTGTCTGGGCATTGTGCTCATTGCTAGGGGTACAAAACATGAGTAAGACCTTCTTTCTGGATCTGTGAGGAACCACTCACAGGAGCCGTTGAGGCAACAGAAATGCCATGTCAATTCTTAGATGCTTGAATTTCGACTTCTTGATGTCAAACATTAGGATATTGGAAAAAGGAATATGCTGGACTGACATTTATTTGCACTTTCAATCATATTTTGACACTGTATAAGCACAACACAAATCAATCTTAGTAATATATTGCCTTAGTGACAGATAAATGGAGTTTCATTTTCCAGACTTGTCTTACCACTATTATTTAGTTCCATCCTTTTTTTGAAGTGTAATAATCTAATTATGCTTCTTTCTTATTTTTTTCTAGCTAGTATTTGGTGAAGTATTTGATATATTCTAGGTAATTTTCTAAACACTTCATATGCATTGCCCAGTTAGTCATTGCAATTATTTATGAGTTAGTTACTATGACCGATCTCCATCTTAAAGCTAAGGAAACGGAAACACAGAAAGATTAAACAACGAGACTGAAGTCACATAGCTAGCAAGTGCATTCTGAGCACAGAACTGCACCCTTAAGTGCTGTCATGCTGCTTTACCAGGAATGACCGAATAAGACAAGAGGCTCTCTTTGGGCAATCACTAAGGAAGCCACTAAGGAAGCACGCCCAAAAATAATTTGTTAGGCTCAAGACGCTGAAAAACAGAATGATATTATTGGAGTTGTCCAAGGGAAGATTTGCATAGAAATAAATCCCCATACTATAGTATTAGTTTAATCCAAATTCTGGTAAGAAATCCAGGTGAGCTACTTTATTCTCACATCATACCTACTTCTATGTTTTTTGGGGTTGAACAATATTTTAATGTGAATACTTAAAGAAATATTTTTGCAGTATAAAGATTTTTGCAGTATAAAGAAGTCCTTAAAATAAATAAATAACAATTTCTTCACTTGTTTGTTTTGTAATTTTATATATTTTCATGTACAGTTTAATTGAAGGGGCATACAGCTATAAGTATTATTGCCAAATAACTGCATCCGACATTCAGCCGACATCTTGCTATATTTAGCTTTGGGTGACTTCTTTCTGCTCTTTAGAAATACTTTTTTAAAAAAGAGTAACATTTTTTCCAAATCTTCATGCACACTGCAATGTTGTGTTACATAATAACAGGAGAAACAATTAAAGGTAATAACATGGGCCTTTTCATTCATTAGTTTAAAAAAAATCTATTGAGCACCTACTACACACATGGATTATTTGAGACATTGGAGATACAGTTGTGAAGAAAACAGACAAAATCCCTGGCCTCATGGAGCTTACATTCTAATGGGAAAAGCAGATAATAAATAAACAAATAAAAATAAAACTTCAAAGTATATAATCAGTTATCTCAGGACCTTCTATGCTTTGCCCGCTGTTTGAAAGTCACTTCTATCATGTATCAGTTTTCTATATATGTATAGGTCTGTGAATGAAATGACTGCTCTATTCCCTGATTCTATTTTTCTATTTCTGTTTGCCTACATTCTTGATTACAATAACTTATATCTGATAAAGCAACACCCCTAATTCATTCTCCTACAAAAGCTATTTTCATTCTATTTCTTAACATAAATTTTAGAATCAGTTTATCAAGTCTCATGAAAACTCTCTATTGAATTTTGATTGGAATTGCATTACATTTATAGATCAGTTTAGGAGGAAATGACATTTTTTTTGCATGGTCAGGCACCAGGACTTGAACCCAAGTCTTTGGCGTGGCAGGTGAGAATTCTGCCACCAAGCCACTGTCGCACTGCCCAGAAATGACATCTTAATGATGAGAATTCTATACAGAATTATGATAAATTTCTCTGTTCTTTGATATTCTTTAATGTCTTTCATCACATTTTTATAATTTTCTTCAGAAATTCTTGCACTTATTTTATTAGTTTTTTTCCTATAATTTTTGTTGTTTATTATTAATGGTATTTATTTTTTAATGTCTTTTCTAAATATTTATTACTGCTATAAAAGAATGCAATGTTCTTGTATGTTGATTTTATATATATCAACTAACTTTGCTGAACACAGTTACTCTGTTATTTTCTATGCAGATTCTCTTGGACTTTCTATATGGACAATCACATCATTTTAGAAGAGTGGTTCCCAATTGGAAATGACTTGTTCCCAAGAGGAAAGCTGGCCATGTCTGGAGACATTTTTGGTTGTCACAGCTGAGGGTATCACAGTTTTGTACTAATTTATTCACCAAGTACGTAGTGAAACCCTGCTATACCTCAGGCCCCGTTCAAGGAGTTGCATATTTAATGGCAAGCAAAATGGACACATTCCTATCTAAAACAGCTTTGAGAGTCCAGTTTATACCCTGCAAACAGAAAAGAAAACTTCTCTCAAATTATTTGTGGCATACTTAGAGAAAGTAACCATATGATAGGCCAAAATAAAAAAAAAAATCAACGACCAAGTTTCATAAGGTGGAAGTGATAGTAATTTCACTGTTTGACCACTAATGCTATCAGTGTGGAAATTAACACAAATGTTTAAACAAATAAACCCCTTGCCAGCTGAAGGTCAGGTGTCCTTAAATTCTCTGAGGGTTTTTTTAAAAAAGGACAATAAAGAATCAGATTTAACTCAAGAAATTAGAAAAAGAGTAGAAAAGGAACCTCGGGCATGATAGAAGGAATTAACATAAAAGCCAAAATCAATTAATTATAATGCAGAAAAACAGTAGAACTGACAAAAAATTTAAAAGTTCCCCATTTGAAAAACAGGCAAAAGGAGGAAAAGAGTAACTTTATAGTGGAGAAAGTGACAAACACTACCTCAGCCAAATGATCAAGGTCAACATAAAAATGATGTCATGTTGGCAGTACGTGTCTTTCAGATGACAGGATGAGAATGGCACTTTATCTTTGCGGTCTTCATTCTACTCACCCATAACTCCTAACTGAGGGACATTCTCTCTATTACCTGACCAACACATCTCAAACTGTCAAGGTCATGATAAAAAAGGAAAGTATGAGAAACTGTCACAACCAAGAAGAGCCTAAGGAGACATGTCATGTGGTTTCCTGGATCAGATACTGGAACAGAAAAAGGAGTTTAGGTAAAAACTAAGGAAATCAGAACAGTATGGATTCTTGTTATTAATAATGTTTCAATATTGTTCATTAATTATGATAAATATGCCATACTATTATAACATGATAAAAATAGGGGAAACTGGGTGTGGGGTATGTGGAAATTCTGTATTATTTTTGCAAATTTTATGTAAATTGAAAACTATTTGTATTAATATCACATTGCTGCTATAGCAAATTGCACAAAACTTAATAGCTTAAAATAGTGCAAATTTATTCTCTTATAATTCTGAAAGTCAGAAATAAAAAATGAGTCTTATGTGGTTAAAATCAAGGTGTCAGCAAGGCTGGCTCTTTCTGGAAGCTCCAGAGAAGATGCTAGTTCTTGTCTTTCCCGGCTTCTAGAGGCTGCCAGCATGCTTTGGCTCATGGCTGCACCATTTCAGTCTCTCCTGTCTGACCTTCCTGCCTTCCTCATAAAAGACCTTGCAATTACATCAGGCTTAATCTCATAATGAAGGACAATACCCTATACGGGGATCTTAATTTAATTGCTTTTGCAAAATCGCTTTTGCCATATAAGGTAACATTCACAGTTTCCCAGGGATTAGACTGTAGACATTTTTACAGGGTCATTATTCAGTCTACACTATGGTAAAATAGAAAATTTATAAAAACCAAAGAAAGAAACAAAAACAAATACTTATAAAAACTCTAAGACAAAAGGGAGTACACAACTAAATGCAAAAAGACAAGAGGGATATAACAACAGATATGGAGATTTTTAAGACTGCAAGAGAATAATACATCTGACTCTGAAATAATACATTTCATTATTTAGAGGAAATCATTCTGGTGAACCACAGGGTATTATGGAAAAGATATTAGGAAAAAGAGCGTTGGCATAGATAGACAGAAAACTTTGTGAGAGAGGGCTCTGGGAAAAGCCCTCTAAATTAAATTAAAATCATTACATTCTTGTAATGATTACAGCTTCTGTTTATTGAAGGCTTCTAAGTGATTGGCAGAGCAAGAATGCAAATTAGCATTTGTCTGGTTTCAAAGTCCATGTAATTTCCCAGCATCGTTTTGCCTGCTGTGTGTGTATGTATACACATCAGTTTTTTCATACTTTCAAGAAACAGATTTTTCCTATTCCATATACTCTATTCCAGAACATGGGAAGCTACCTAACTCAATATTACTTTCCTAATACTATGTAGCACAAGCTGAAGTGATGAGTCCCCCTCTCGAGTTGTTTGATCTCAGACAAATTAAGAACCGCCCCCCAGGTCCCAGTTCTTCATCTCCAGAACACAGATAATGCTGTATCTAATTTGTACGACTGTTTTAAGAGTTACATGAGAAAATTCATAGGAGTATTTTGTGTAGTTTTGGGAACATGGTATAAGCTTGAGAAATGATCACAAATTGCTATTATCACTGACAATAAAACCTAACAGATAGGGTAAAAGAAAATGAGAATATATTTGAAAATGCTAAATAATCTGCTGACCAATTGAACTAGAAAATATTTGAAAAGAATAATCTATCACAACCAAAAAGAAAATATCAGTTTTGTTTACTATTAGAAAATATATTGTGATGTCTTATTGATATATCAAATTCTAAAATCATTCATTCATTTAATTTTGAAAGTATTGGCAATAGTATTATATCCATTTCTAATGGAAAACAATTCTTAGTTACCCATGAATAGAAGAATAATTCCTTAACATATTAAAGATTATCTCATACTGGCAGTTCATATAATTATTTATTGAGAAAATACCAATAGAGACATTTCCATTATCATCAGGAACAAAACAAGGATGTCTGCTATCTTTGGTATTTTAAAAAAGAAATGTTGGTTACAGCAAAAAATAGAAATAAGGAATGTGATTACTGGAAGAGGGAAAAAGTTAGCAGTATTTGTAGATGCTATGATCATGCACCTAGAAAACCCTAGGGAATCTGCTAAAAAATAATTAGAAGAGAGTTCAGCAAGATGAATGAATACAAGTATCAATGGATATCAAATAGACGAACCACAATCAGAAAATATAATGAGGAAAACTCTCTTTCACTAGTAACAGAAATAGAAAACACCTAGAAATATAAGCTTAATAAAAAATGTGTCAAATATATACAGAAAAAAATATAACTATATTTCACCAAGAAATATAGTGAGGGAAAAACATATCTGTGTAGACTCATAAATATACCAATTATCTCCACATTAATTTGTAGGTTCGAGGCAACCCATTAAACTCCCAATGGGATTTTTCTTTGGCAGTTTTGCTGAAAAAACAAACGTATGTGAATAGCAAAAGAAAATTTGGAAAGGAAGGCTGATGAGTAGTGAATTTGTTCTACCAGATAGAATACGTAATACAAAGTTACTGTAGAGAGTGGTGCTAGCAGAAGTAGGGATCAATAAAAAAGAATAGCCCTGAAAAAACCTGCAACACCCTATTACATGTAATGACTTGAAATACCATCAAGGTGACGGTACAAAACAAAGGATGAGGTAGATCATTCAATAAATGGAATATGGAAAATTGGAAATCTGAAAAATATCCTCACCTTATCCCACATTTCATACCTAATGCTCAATTCCAGCTATGTCTAAAATAATAGTATGTCTGTGGCAAATGAAACAACAAAATATTGGTGGATAATAAGGGTGGCCCTGCAAAGAAGGACTTCAGAGCAAGAAAAAGATCACTAGATTTGACTACGTAAAGTTTTAAACTCTGTATATCAAAAGTGCCCTTTCTTAAACTAAGAAGAAAATATCATGAAAAACATTAAAATGACAGATTTGGAGAATGGTTTGCCCTTGAGGACAAGCAACAAATTGGTAATATTTATTTTTCAGAGTGCTTATATATCTGTTAGAAAAATACTAACAAATCTAAAGAAAAAATATGGGTAAAACAACATATGGGGAAGTTACAAGTGGTCAATAAAGATGGGGGAAATTCAATTTTCCTAATAATTAAAAAAATTTAAATTTAAATTTAAATCCTGTTTAATTTATCTAATGGTCAACTCAAGTTCAGGTGGAGGCTGACATGTAATACTGGAGGCAGAGCCCAGTGCTGCAGAATTTAGCAGTATGTTTCAGGTAACTAAAAACATTAGTCAATCGCCCCAGGGATTCCACGTCTAGAAATCTGTCATGGATGACAAAGAGATGTGAACAATACTTTTTGCACAGGGATGTTCATTAGATTCTATTCATAATATCAAAAACTGGAAAGAAATAATAATTTATATTGGAAATAAACTGTGGTTACATTGATGAAATGGAATATTTACTGTCAGAAAAATTCTGATTTTGAAAATCTTGAATGAAGTACAGTGCAGAATTTAAAATTGCATCCTAGAGAAATCATCTCTGTTATTTAGGTTAGGGTATTTTAATCGGATTCTTTATATGCATTTTTAGTACTTTCAAGTTTTCTGTAGTAAGATACATTGTGTCCATAATTTTAAAAATAGTGTGCATGTATAAATGTATATTTCAGATGCAATATGTTTCATTGGTCAGTATGCACTTTAAGGAATTAGTCAAATTTTGAGAATTAAAAATGGATTATTTTGGAGGTTAAGAATGTTTTTGTTTTATTTTGAAATATGCACTCTTCTCTTGCTCTTCAAATTCTATTTTCTCCAAGAAACATGCATCTATGAAGCCCTTTATACTTACTCCCTCTTCTTTTAAGAGAAAAGAAGATATTTAAGTTTGACTTTTATTTTTATAAGTTTATTATAGGATTTTAAGATTTCACTTTGCTAAAAATGAAAAGATGCTGGTAGCAAGACCGTTCTTTGTTGCCTAGGTAGCAGAAATGCTAATGATTCTATCAAATATGCCAGTTTTAAAGAAACCTATGCTTAAATTAAAGCGGTATTTCCAACTGGTTGAAGAGTTACGAGGATGTGGAGAAAGCTGAAGGGGAGCATCTGTTTGTGACTGGATGAAGAGGAAGTACTGAGCAGTTCATGTTGCAAGCAAATGCTGGGATAATCCTCACCTGAACACCGTGAAAACATGCTTTGTAAATTCTTAAATTTTTGTAAATTTCTATAACATATAAAAAGTTGAAAAGTACAGGAAAATAAAAAGATAAAAAATAATCACCAAGAACACCACCATCTATTTAGGTGGTGTGCTTGCTTGCTAGCTCCTAAAACAAATACCATACAGTGGGTTGGCTTAAGCAATGGGTATTTATTGGCTCACGGTTTTGAAGCTATAGAAGTCCAAAATCAAGGTGTCAACAAAGTGATACTTTCCCCCAGAAGACTGTGGCATTCTGGAGGGGGCTCCCAATCCTTGGGTTTTCTGTCTCATGGCAATGCACGTGGAGGCATCTTCTCTTTCGTGGAGGCATCTTCTCCTTTCTCTTCCAGGTCCTGTTGACTTCCTGCTTCTGGCTGTGCCCCATGGCTTCTCCCTGTATCATGTGCACTCTGCTTATAAAGGATGCCTATAATCCAGATTAACACTCATCCTGATTCAGTTGGGCCACACCTCAACTGAGGTGACAGCTGTAAGAAATCTTATTTACAATGTGTCCACAGCCTCCAGACTGCGACTCAAGCCAAGAATGTACATTACCTGGGATACAAAATTCAATATACCACAGATGGAGTCATTTCTGATTTCTATTCTTTTTCTCCTCTCTCCATGCCTCTCTGTCTTTCTCACATTCTCTCGTTCTCTCTTTCTTTCTCTCTCCACATACACACACACTTTTAAAGGTATTTACTCATATCTTTAAATAAAAAGTTGTATCCCAATTACTTTTTGAATGAACTCTCTGGGGAGAATTTGGGTGTTGGCACAATCCCAGGGTAGCTTCTTCTCCAGTCTCTTTTCTGGGGTCCCCCAGTGTGATGGTTGTCTCCCCTCATGGACAACTGCCCATATTCTCAACTTAAAGTTAAGTCTGGCAGTTGACAAGACCTGCACATGAACATGGAGCTTTTATTGTTTCTTTCTTAAAACAAAGCAAATATCTAGTAAATAAGTATATATTGAACACCTATTATATGTTAAACAGGGTACTTGGCACTGGGAATACAACAGGGAACAAAACAGACCAAAATCCCTACTCTCCTGGAGCTTACAAGCTAGTGATAGAAGAGTAAAAGAAATAATAAGCAAGTTAATCATTCCATATTTCAGAAGTTGATGTGTTTTATGAAGAAAGATAAGGCAGGGAAGGAAGAGAGCAAAAGCGGTGGGCCAGTTGTACAACCTTCAATTGAGTGGTCAGAGCTGGCCTCACTGAAAAGGTGACATTTGTGTAAAGATACCAGACAACCACAACATTATCATGTAAAGAGCTTGTTGGGTAACAAGAAAGGTTAATGAAAGATTATCCACATCTAGACATATCATTTTGAAATTCAGTATATCAGATCATAGAGTTTCCAGCAGTGGGTGCAGGACTGGGGGATAGGAAAGAGGGCACATACAAATAGATGAGCGCCAGATTGGCATCGTATTTTTCAACAGTAACAGTAAATGCTGAAAAAAGAATTTCATCAATGCTTTTGAATTAAGAGGGGGAATGTTTTCAATCTAGAATACAATGCCATACCAAATTATCAACCCAATAAAACATTTCCGGATGTGCCAGTACATCTCATGCATCCTACTTAGGAAGTTACTTGAGGATGTGCTCCAGCAAATTAAGGATGTGCTCTATCTAAACGTGGATATTGATGTAAAAATGGGTTTAGGTGGATCCAACAGAGGAAGTAAAAATAATAAGTATATAGGAAAGAGCAAGGATGAAAGGTTAGGAGGATGGCATAACTAAACTGAATCATAGTCCTACGTCAACAGAAAGCAAATAACTAATGTCTAAGGTTGATAAATCGACACAATAATGATAAATGGAGATACAACGGTAACAATCTCCATCTCTATTGTCTATGAGATTGTCAATGGAGGATGTAGAGCGATGCTTAACCATCCAACTGACATCAATGGTGAAAGGATAGACAAATCAGGAGAACACAGGATAGGGGTAGAACAGAAACTGGGAATCAGATCAGGGCTAGATGGTTTGAGGTTAAGTAGAACTGGGAGAATTTCCTAAACTTTAAAGGGAGAGTATTTGCAAAATTATTTTATACAGAGTGTAGGCCCTCTGTGTAAAAGGAAGGCATTCTTACAGGCACTTTCTTTGCCAGTCTGCCATACTGGAGTGAATGTAGAAAAGATAAAGATTCATTTGCTACAGCTGCTATAACAAATACCACAGGCTGGTTCAATCTGCAGGAATTTATTGTTTCATAGTTTTAGAGGCTTGAAATCCAAAATCAGGCTGTTGGCAGGAACACGCTCTCTCCAAAGTCTGTAACATTGTTACAGTGGCTTCCTAACAATCCATATCTCAGTCTATGCCTCTGTCACATAGCCATCTCTCTCCTGGTCTGTCTCCTTCTATTGTGTCCAAATTTCTTCTGTTTATACGTAGTCTTGGATTAAGGCCCACCCCTGATTCAGTTTGTTTAGTGTGGCCTCACCTCAACTAATAACATCCTCGAAGATCCTATTTACAAACAGGATTCCATCCAGAGGATTAGGAGTTAGGGTGTGCCATGGTGTTCTTCCATAACATGAAGCATGCTCATACATTGTTTTGCTGGCATTTTAAATATATTTTTAAAATATATTTAAAAAATGATACTTTAAAGCAAATTTATCAATATTCAATATGTCATTCATGTATTCACTCAAGATATATTATGTGCCTACTGTATATCAAGCACTATTGAGCAGAGGGGGCAATAAAGGTTTTAAAAAAGGTTTATCTATCAATAAAGATAAAAAGAATCTTCCTAGGGATTCACAAGTGGAGTCTGGTAAGGGTAGAAATGTCTCTGACAATTAAATTCCATAAAGTGTTATAGGTGCTGTGACAGAGGGATGTGTCCAAGTTTCAAAACGGACACCAAGAAGGGAGTGGTCCATTCTATTTGGGGGATGATATAGCTGGAGTGAGAATTGTGATGCCTGGATAAAGAGTTCCTCTTCAAAGCTTTGAAAATACAATTACTCTTTGGTAAGTCTAGCCTAAGGAAGCAACTTCAGAAAAAGAGAAAGAGTTAAGGTAAAAACACTTCTGAGGTGAATCAGTTTTTAAAGTATCCCATAAAACTTATCCCCAAATTAATCCTCAGTGCTGGATAGCCCTTGAGCTGATGTGGTTTCTTCCTTATTATATTGAAGACAATGCTTACCTTAAGGCTTATAGTGAGAATTAAAAATGCTATGCAGAGAGTTTTTTATACATAACAGATACTTTGTGAAAGTGACCGGAATGGTGATGATGATGATGGAAATGTATACATAAATTTTTCTCTTTACTGATACAGAAAAATCAAGGGTGAATCCTGTACTCCATACACTGCCTTTTCAGAAAATCACAGAAGTGCAGAAGGCCGAGCTGGCATGGGCCTTATAAAGCCAGTCCAGCTTCTTCGTTTTATTGTGGAGGAAGATGAGACACAGAGAAGTTAGATGATTTGTCTCAGGTTCTCCAGAAGAGTCTGCATGAAGCATTAGAACATTACATTTGAGACTCTAAGAAGAGAAATGTGTATCTTGAGGCAAGAGATGCTGGTGAATTTGAGATCCCTTTGCTCTTCCTAAAGCATTTAGCAGATGTGTTAGCAAAGATCTGCATACAAATTTCAGACACCGTGCACCTCAGGGATCTTCTCTCTTCTCCTGAAATCAGTTCCAACAGCATGTGTCAGTATAATCAAAACTCACATTTTGGATTACAAGCGCTAACACTGAATCAGGGAGATTCTTACCCCCTTTTCAGCATTATATAAGAGTAATAGGCCATTTCCTGCTATGTTTCTATGACCTGCTTACCCACCACAATCAGTGAGGGGTAAAGGAGACATTTGTGGCAGAGTTAAAACTTTTGGAAGGAAAACACTATATGTCCTTCTATCACTTATTCCGTTGTCAAGTCTGACAAATAATGAAGAAATGAACCTCTGTCAATATTAAACCAAAGCCACTGACAGATCTGTCTAACTTCTCGGCACATGTAGTCCTGTGGTCAAAGGTGGAAAGCATTTAGTAAGTGTGACTCTGTGCACATTACCATTCTCTGACCTGGAATCCCCTTCCAGGGGAATTTCGCTTCTCCTATCAAGGCCTCCTTTCCCCAAATGTACTAAAAAATGTATGTGCTTACATTCTTTGAACCTCAGTTTCCTCAACTCTACATATGGGATATTAATACCTTTATTATTGGTTTACTGAGATAATTTAATTAAATAATCTAAGGAGTAATTGCTTTTGGCAAAAATCCATGTGATAGGGGAGTATAGTGGAACACTGCACTTTCTGTGCAATTTTTTAGAGCATACAACTCTGAAAATAAAATGTATTATTTTTAAAAATACATATCCCAATTTTGTACAATACAAAGTACAAAGTTACTCTGTCAAGTTGCTAGAAAGTTTGTGCATAGTCTAAGGGAAATCAGTAATTATCACTTACTACCCTTCCCCCATTCCTTCCTCCCTCCTTCCTTTATCTTTCCCCTTCTTCCTTCCTTCCTCTCCCTTCCTGTTCTCCCACTGCTGCGCCAATACTCCCAGCATCCTACAATGATCATGGGTCCCATGAGCGATAGTCCTTACTCTTTTAGGGGGTATTTCTATCATATTGTGAGCTAGAGGCAAAAATCTGATTAGAAGTTTGGGCCAATATCCTTCCAGCTCTAAAATTCTCAAATTCTTTTTCATGGCGTCTGACCATCCAGCCTTCATGGTAGAAGGAAGGGTTTTTAGGGACAGTTTGGTTATACAAAATTTTGCTTTAGAACTTGGGCTTTAAACTGCTTTTGCACAAAATCATTCTATTCCCTTTACAAAAGTGATCCCTTATGGGATTTTGTCAAGAAAGAATTAGAGAGATGCCCAGGTTGGGGAGAACACAAACTTCCATCTGTGACCTTTTACATTGCTCTGAAAGCGAGAAACTAAGGTTGATTTCTATTTTTTCATTTTCTAAAGAGAAGGATGGACTCTCCATGTGCTATATACACTCCAGAAGATTCGGGATTGAAACAATTCTTCAAAATAATATATATTTTGAGAACTAACTTGGAAGTTTAATGCAAGTGGGTTGTATTTGCACCATGTTTTCCATTATTTCAAATTCCCACTGAACCACACAATATCACACTGTGGTATTTAGTGCTTCACTACTCCTTTTCTCCTAGGATTTGAAGATCTAGAGATACAAGACAAAATCAACAAAAAAGAAAAACTTCTCAGGAATACTTTTGAAAAGTATTGCTACATAAAAAAAATTGTTTTATTGGATTAATCCTATGTTCCTTTACATAAACCCATTCATATTCGGCAAAGAACATAGACTCAGGTACATCATGGCAGCAAAAGAAGTGTCATGAGCATGGGGCATGAAAGAAGAGCAGGGGAGAGAAAGTAATAAAAGGTAGGGGAGATAGGACAGAGAGAGGACATACATGACTGAACATCAATTCTTTTCTAATCTCTCAGTCATGTGAACCTGACAAACCAAAGTCTAAGCTTTGCTTAGGGAAGATTTCTAAACTTACGTTAAATCTATTTACCTTTATCTCATACTAGAGGATTGCCTGATGTTATAATGAAAAGCTTAGGGTCAGGGTTAGGCCATACTATTTAAATGACACACAGGGTACAGAAGAGGGAAAAGTGCTGGATCACAAAGAGGAAAAAGATGGGGTTGAAAACAATACCACTTTGAGTACCCACCATGGCATTCTGAAGGAAGGTGGACCAAGTCACATTTGCCGGAGTGCTCATGTAATCAAGATTACCTGTCTAGGTCACAGAGAGCAGCAGAACTCTCTCCTGAAAATAAGGGACCTCTAGGTGAACTAACATGAGGAAGTACAGAAAAAGGGAATAATTTTTTTCATTGTAAAAGGTTCCTGCTATCTTACATATTATGTTAACATTATGTCGTTCAGCAAAAACTCTGTAGGGCAAACATCAGGAAACTGAAGCTCAGAGGTTAAGTAGCGGGCCTTTTCTTACACTCTGGGGAAAGGCCAGACAAGGAATTTGATGCCAAATACGTCTGTTACAGAGTCCACACCCTCGTGCATACAGCACGTTCTTTAAAGGGCTAGTTACCCCTGAGCTTGAAATGGTGACGGTCATAATTCTATAAGTAAGAATTTTTAAGAAAATGCAAACACTGCTTGTTTGTGGGAAAGGAGAACAGGAAGAAATGATTCCTAAGAAAATGAGAGCGACAGATACTATGTATGGCAGGATTAGAAAGTTCGTGTAAGCTTCTGGAGATCATTGTGGGTTTCTTACGCACTTTGACTTCTGAATTTGAAAGCTCAATAGCAGAAATGCCTGCTTTATTCCTATACCTCCTAAACTGGCAAAAAGCTAAATCGGGGCCTAAGCTGGCCTTCTCTGGCTGTCATACACTAGCACTGGGATCACAAAAATGAAGTATAATTACCATGTGCTGCTTTCTAGTTGTGTCACTTTGAACTCCCCTTTCAACCTCCCTGAGCCCCAGTTCCCAGATACACAAAACAGGAGTCAAAACGTCTAATTTACAAGACTGTTGAAGGATTAAATTGCATTTAAGAGGATAGTGCATGTTAGATTGCTTGTCATATTTTGAATTAATATGAAATGGTTGATCATTCAGTATGTAAAAAACAATTTATGTTTTAAGAAACTGGTCTCCTGTGTTCACAACAAGGTAGGTAAGTTCAGATCAATCTAGATCTCAGATAGAAGTTTCTGGTAAGGAAGAGCACTGTTGAATAAAAAAATTGAACCCTTGCATGCCTTGAAGCAAAAGGGACATTGGAGGAATGTTAACACTGAATGAATAGATCAGGAGGCCCGGTGAACAAAATAAGACGTTGCCATGCCATCATAGAGCACTTTAGGCTGATTATTAAAGACAAATTAACTAAAATCTTTAGGAAAACTGCCGGGTATTAACTAAACATGTTTAAAAACAAATTCTCTGTAACACAAATATTTTATTTATTAACATTTCCCTTGCATAGCATGGGAAATTATTCACTTGGCCTGAGCCAACCAGCAGCTGGGCTGATTCAGTACACAGATATTAATAGTGAGATTAATAATTAAAATATGAAGCTACTACTTTTTAAGCTGAAATTACTGATTTTGGTGGGGTGAAAGTTCTTTAAGCATCTGGCCTTTAGAGTCTCTCATCAATTTGTGGATGATTTAAAAAACTAGTTTTGAACTCCTGGTCAAAACTGGTCAGGGTCATTTTACCTGATGGGGTTGAGCTGGAGAACTGAAAACTTTCTGCTCTCTCTTTTTTTTTTTTAGATTAAACTTCATCTGCATCTCCAACATGAGCTTGTGTTCTGGAATAGGCAGAATCACTGATTCCGCCCAGTACTGTCAGACAATTTTGCACATCCTATAAACTCATCCTACTTAAAGTGAAATCATGGATGGGTCAGAAAGTCACACTGAACCTGTACAAATATGAGAAAGTGGATCTTTAGTTCCAAAGTGCATGCTTGTTTGCAGGCTTACAATCACAGATATCATTAGCTGTATGATTTGTTTTATTGTTTTCCTGGAAGAGAGTAATAATGCTACAGAATCTTCTAAGAATAAGCAAAGCCAGCTTGTTAGTACTTCAAGAGAGAGGGAGAAGTGCCTTTCCCGTCAGAATGAAAGCTTTGACTCATTGGACCTCTGGCTTAGAAAGAGCTTTGATGCTCTTAAAAGACAAAATAGCAGAAGATTTTATTATTTTCTCTTTGTCAACAAACTTTTAGCATTGGTATTAATTACAGGGGTTGAATGCAGAGGTGGAAAATAAGCTTTTCTGTGAGTAATGGTGAAATTATAAAGTATTTATTTACTGATAACAGCACTTAAGACCAACTGGAAATTTGGTAACATATCACTGGCTATTTTTTAATGAATGTATCTCAGTCACATTCCGTTTTTACATTCTTTGTTCTAGGAGTTATAGTCCCTATAAGAAAGCAAGCAAGAAATAAAAGTTGTGGGCATTCTTTTCTTTCCTGATATCTAATTTTTCTATGTCGCAGCGTTCCTGATAAAATTAGGTCCTTTTTTCCCCCCTTACCACCTGCCTGTTTCATGCCCAGACATTGATTGTAGCAGTTCAGGACCTGAATTGAACGTGACATCTTAATTTGATCATCCATGTCATTTGGAATCTGCTGACTGCCAAATTCCAGATGATTTGTATATATTAAAAAGCTACTGATCAGGAAATAATTTCATCTAGTTCTTCTTGTCCTTCTCTTTGCCTAACTGGTCACTCAACTAATGGTTTGCACATCCGTTCCATTCTAAGACATAACAGGAACACTTAACCCCACTGCTCTGGAATCTCTCATTCCCTTCTCTAGTTTACTTTACATTTAAACAGACCTCAATGATTTCCCTTCTTCACCCTTGAAAGACTTTGTGTTTTCAATTAGATGCCAAATGAAGAAACTTTATGTCACCAGCTTTTTTTTAAAATGTTAACTGCTCCTGCCTTCTTGTAGTTTGACATTGTTATTCAACTACTGCAAATAAACCCTAATTAGCACAATATCAATTGACTTTCAAAGCAGCTGCAGATGGCTTTTGTTTTTTTTTCAAAAAACAGTTTCATCTTTATCAGCAACAGATGAAGAACCACCATATCTGAAAACACAGCAATACATTGTGGCTCCAATATATGCATATTAAATTAGAATCAATGCAGTGTTCACTGAATGATGTATTTTAACTGATTTAATGATGCCTAATGGAGCTGTAATAAATGGGCCTCTTTGGATGGATTCTAAATATAGTTGAAAGACACTTTTTGAAGGAACCACAAAAGAAAGGGGAGGATAGTAATGCACACAGATTTACATTGAATCGCCTCATAGTTTACTAGTTTACTCATTTTGAGGCATTTTGTGACAAAAGAATAGGCTCAAAAAGAAGATTTCCAATAAACTGTTGACACCAGAATAGCAGGAAGAGCCTCACTAAATTGGAGAGCTTAGATGTTTGCAGAGATTAATTGGAAGTTTGAAAACACAGAATATGTCTTCTCAGACATTGGACTAGAAGCCCACGGCTCGGGAAACAAGTATCAACCACACACTCTTAGTTCAAGGTTTGTGCATATTAAGAACTGTAAGCTTGGAAGGCTCAGCTCTAAAGTAATAACGCCATCAAATATTTAAGCAGTATTGGAAAATAATTTTTATGTTACTGAGAAGGTGCCTAGAGCCAAAATTTTCTTGAATCTGGCAAAAGAAGAAAGAGGGGAGTAGAGATACAAAAAAAAGCATGTCTTTCTATTACAGGAAACTACTTCTGCTTCTGATGGAATTGTCTCACAGAGACCAAGTGTCCTGCTTAGAATGCCTAGAAAATCCATATCAACACAAAATATAAAAAACCTATTTTCTTAAGGCAATTAAAAAGTAGCCCAAATAGCCAACACTTGAGGGACAAAGATCCCAGAGAAGAGGGAAACTCAATGAAGTGAGCCCAATATTCATTGTGTGACATTCATGGAATTTGCCAATTTTTGGCATGAAAGGAAAGGGACTATGAATCTGGGAAGAATTTGGATGCAAAGAAGCAGAGAAGTCAACAAAACTTCCAGCACTCTCAGACAGCTAAGGAGACAGAAACCGGAGTCCAGGATGGCCAAAGGAGACAGGAACTGAGAGGCCAAGGTTTCTGAGAGGTGCTGAGGAGACTCTGGTTTCCACCTAGAGGCATACGTTCAATTCTTGAGGAGCACAGGGCAAGAGGGTAAAAAAATTCAAGCAGAAAGCAGGCAAATAGCAGAAAAGATGGGGACAGCACTGTGGGGGTGAGGAAATAAAATTGGAGCTTAGGACCTAGCAAGGAGGATGACTTCTACTCAAAACTCTAGGCTTTCAACTGGTCAGAGGTCTATAAACCTTCACAAAGATTACAAATCACTTGGTCAGCTCAGTCCCTGATTTCTTTGAGGTGATCTCCTTTATTATAGTTGCCTTTCAGTGGAAAGGATAAATCCTCTCTGGAAAGAGACAGCATCATCTTGAAACTCTACAATTTTTCACAAATAATGTGTACATCCAGTAAAAATTTTACAAGACATATCAAGAAGCAGAATTAAAAAGAAAAGCAGACCTTAGGAACAGTTCTGCAGTTAATCCAGATATTACAATTATAAGACATGGATTTTGTAAAAACTGATTAATATGGTCCAGAAAAGTAGATTTCAAAAGAGAGAATTTCACTAGAGAACTGATAGCTATAAAAGCATCAAATGGAGCTTCCAGAACTGAAGAATGTGATCATTGAATTAGGATTTAGACACAACAAAAGAAAGAACTTGTAAACTGGAAGATATGTCAGTTAAAATATTTCAACTGAAGTAAAAAAAGAAAGGCGAAAGTATGAAAAATGCAGAAAATAGCATAGGTTTATATGCAACATGGAAAAATATCCAACTTATGCATAATTGGAGTTACAGAAGGGAAGAAGAAGGATAGTAATGCAGAAGCAATATTTGAAGAGATAATAGCTGAGCTTTTTCCCAAACTGATGAAAGATATCAAAGAAGTGCTACAAATTCCAAGATGGATACATACAAAGGAAACCAGAACTTGGCCCATGATTATAAAATTTCTGCAAACCAAAAATTTTAAACACCCACAGAAAAATGAGACATTACCTTTAAAGGAGCAGCAATAAGACTGGTAGCTAATTGCTCAAAAGGGAAATTAAGCCAGAAGGAAATGAAATGACATCTTTAAAATAGTGAAAGAAGAAACAAACAAGTGAACAACAAAATTGCCAACCTGGAATTGTTTATCCAGTGAAAATATACTTAAAATGTACAAGTAAAATAATCATTTTTTTAGACAAACAAAAACAGAATTCTTCACCAGGAGATCTAAACTAAAAGAAGTAAGTTCTTTGGGCACAAGAAAAGTTATCCTAGAAATCCAGGAAGGGATGTAGAGCAATAGAAAAAGTAAATGGTAAATATAATGAGTGTTGACTGTCTTATGGAGTTTAAAATATATGTAAAATTAAAATTCAAGAACACTGTAACAAAATTGGAAGGCTGTCAATCAAAGTCAACATTTTCTATGGTGTATTGTAGGAAGTAGGAAGCCAAAAAATATCCTCTTGAAGTGGTCAGTCCAATCCTCAGGGTCCCTGTGAAGTCATCTGTACAGGTCTCAAAGTGAAGTTATTCACAAAAGAAGTTGGGGGACCTTAGGAGTTAAGAAAAACATCAGGCTGAGGGTGGTGTCCATTGGTGTTTGGGAAACATGATTACATTGCCGTCTCCTTGGGCAGTTGGCTACAAAGTATAACTAAAATTCTCATGCATTAAGGATTTAAATCATGCTAGATGAAGAAACAGTTTCCTTAGTATGCGTCTCATTGTTTTCTCCTCCTCTATCTTCCTCTTTGTTCATGTTTGGTTATTGAAACCAAGAATCCTTCGCCCAGTAGCATGCTGCTCTGTTTTCCTTTCTTTATTGAAAACAAACTGAAACTAGGCAAGAACTTGAGTTTTATGGCAGATGTTGTGAATTTGGTCATAAGACCAAAATTCCTATATAGGACAAATTCTTAGATTTCTGGGTAACTTACCTGCTATGTCCCAGTAACATGATGGGGTGTTTTTACTTAGGAGGCAGAACATGGCTCCAAGGCTGGATTGGAAATTCTATGTGGGTAAGAAAAGAAGATAAGTTTTCCTTTCTTGCAGACATATTACTAAAAATTTAACTTCAAATTAAAACATTTATTGGATTTTAGTTCAAAGGGAATGAACTTACCATTTATTGGGCTTTGTCACTTGCTAATTCTGGGATATTGGGCAACTTTTCTCTTTAAAAAATGAGACTAATATAATTCTCTATTTTATTGTGTCTAATCTACTATTAAAAACAACCATTATGTTTTTAATATTTTGATTGTTTCATTTTCTTTTTTTAGAAGTTCCATGGTTCTATTTTTTAAAAAAGCAAAAAAATATCCTCTTGAAGTGGTCAGTTCACTTTTTATGATTTTTAGATTTTCTTCTACTGAGCCTGAATTTTTTTCTTCAGGTATAGTAACCACTCTTGCTCATAATCTATGTCCAATAATTCTAATAGCTGAAGTATTTGCAAATCTGTTTTAATTGATTTCATGGTGCTTTGTTTATTTGTGTACCTATTCCTTTTTTACCATAGTCTTGGTCCCCGTTTGAATGTACCTTCCTCCAGAGAGTATTTATATTAGCTTCTGAAGATACCTGTAGGAGCTACCACCTTACACCAAGTTCAAGGTCTGAGGGTCCTTGGTCCACCTGCGAATGCTACCTTTGCCTGTTAATTTGCAGGGAGTCTGGTTTTCTTTGGGTTTACCCCTACCCAAGGGTGTATTCTTCTGAGGTTCAAGTTTATTGTGGGGAGAATTTCTTAGTAGACTTTCTACCTTGTACAGGTCTTGGGCTTTGACTTTTGTCCTGTTCATCCCATGAGAGTCATCAGAATGAAAGTTCAGCTTTTCCAAGATCAGGAAATATTGTGAGGGCAACAGTTGCTTCTGTGCTTGCTTAATATTTTTCCTTCCATTTGTATGGAATATGGTAATTTTCTTCTACCTCGTTAGCTCTCAGATGCTTTTAGGTGGATGGTTTTTATATTACTCGCAGTAGGTTTGTTTTTGATAGGATGGTTGGCCTGGATGACTTACCTGCTATTACCAGAAACTAGAAATCCAGGATAATAAATACTCTTCATGAAGCTGATATTAGCTCACAGAATTTGGAGTTCAAGTGGATAATATGCACTTTGTAAGTTGAAAATAGCTGTAAAATTCTTAGTAACTGCTATTACTATAAAATAGGAGAAAAAAAATATGTGCTGGTTGCCATCTCACGGAGGAACAAGTCTGGTGTTGCAAGCTCCCACTTGCCAAAGCAGGCAATTTATTAGGGCTTTATTATAAATCATAAAGCAGGGTTTGGCAAACTGCAGCTTGTGGGTCAAATCTGGTCTGTGGCCTGTTTTTATAAATAAAGTTTTATTGGACTACAGTCTCATTCCTTCTTATACACATTGCCTATGGCTGTGTTCATGCTACAAGAGCAGAGCTGAACAGTTGCAACAGAGACCATAAATATTTACAAAACTGAAAAAATTTATTCTTTGGCCCTTTACGGGAAAAGTTTGTCAATTCCTGCTATAAAGCACTATTCCTCCAAGGTCTTGACTGACCAATTTAAGTCCTGGAAGCAACTCAATTCTCTTGAATTATTTTCCTCATTATTTTCATGCAGTTTTAAATACTGGAATCTTGAACTTGGTATGACTGACTTTTCAGCCACGCTGAGAAATTTGAACAAGAAACAGTATTAAAAAAGAAAATCAGAACATCTTCATCTAGTAGCACAGTAATTAAATTATTACTCTTAAACAGCTCAGAAAAAAAGCTGTTTTTTTTCCCCGGCACTGTTAAGGAAAGCATTTTTCTCTTCATTTATAAAGTGAAGCTCTTCATTTTTTTCATTAATCTGTAATTCTTGGGGCTATGTAAAGTTCAGAGGGCTTACAGGAAACGAAAATTCACAAGAAATGCAATGCACAAGCAGCACGGAAAGGGAAATCCAGGCATAGACTATGGCTGGTGGAGTGGACTTTCACCGATGCACAGCTCTGTTCCTTCACAACCAGAAAGGAGGCTTTCTGAGAGAATTCCTGGGTCTCAGGCTTAAAGATGTAGACCTATGCAGAGTAATCAAAGAAAAAGAACCTGAAAGAAGGATTTAAGTTCAGTGCTGTGTTTCTTTCTTCCTCAGCACCAGCTCTAATGAACAGATCCCCTATTTCTGTTTATGATGTCAATAAAGCTGCTCCAGCTCCCAGCCAGGCAAGGGCGTTCTGTGTGTACACCACTAGTGATGTCGTGCAAGCTTCTTAAGACTGCAGCAGTGTCTCTATGCAGAATTTTGGCTCAGCAGAGAATGCCATCGTGTCACCAAAGTTACCAGATTTAAATGTGTCTTTTTGAGCTGAACCAGGAGCCCCATAGCTTTTAGTAGCGGATTTGTGTGTTTGCGTCACTGGATAAAAACAAGGACTGAAGAAATTTCCCCGACCCAGAGCCCTCTTAGACAGATGCCTTCCAAGATGTGCAGGAAAGTGTAAAATAAGCATTGGGTGTATAAGTAAGGAATACAGAAATAATGACATCATTTCTTTATAGAGAACCGGCCGCCTTCCATGTACACTGCTGTATTAATTCCTCTGGAATTCCCTGGGGAGTTCGAGCTGGCTCTGCCTGCAGATGAGTCTGTAACTCTGTGACAATTAACCATAATGACTTTGAGACAGACCCCACTAAATCACCGCCGGGCCCTTAGCTGCCAAAAGCCGTCGGCACCTGGCTGGCTGGCTAACAGCACCCCCATTTTACTCTGTGTTTTTTATGTGGAGCCCACTGTCCTCTGTCTCAGCTGGAGAGCCAGGAAGCCTCTAAATTCCTTTCTGTGATGTGGAGTGGTAGGAAAGCAGAAGCTGCAGCCATGGAAGAGAGTGGTATGTGGGAAAAGCTGAGGGGCTCCCTTCTCTAAGATCAAGAAACAAAAAGCCCCTCTATTCCGGACCACCTGGGCTCACCAGGCTCATTATGTGAGCAGCGCAAGGGTTGACCAAGCAGCCAGATGACTGAGGAGGGACAGAGAATAGAGCTCCTATGCCGCCAGTTCCTGGTTCCCAGGACTGCAGAGGCAGGGGGCCTCTGGTAACTTTCCGGGCACTCAACACCCTCCGTGGTGCAAGCACATGGCAAGTGTGGCCAGGCTGCCAGAGGGCCCCTATTTTAGGGAAGGCAGAGAAGGGATGACAGAGTTGGATTTACTGAGCTCCTTACCCTTGCTGCTAGCCCTCTGCCTTTCAACACCGGATCTACCTTTCCATAGTAACTGAAAGGAGAGTGCATCCCAGCTGGGTCCTCCTGAAGCTGTAGATTTGCTGATTTGCACCCTTCTTGTGCATATTTTTATGTGGGCTACAGAAACAGATGGCTCCATCCAAGTTGCTAAAATCCCAGCTGGTTATTGCTGTACTAGGATGACCTGAGTTTGGAAATCTGTGTTTTCCCTGCCAGAGCCTTGAACAAATTGGGAAAAATGTGTTTGTCTTTGAATTAGAGCACAGGCTGTATGAGGTCTGAAACGCTGCATCCCCACCGTGTCCCTTGTGCTGTGGGGAGTACAGGAAATGCAACATCAAGCACAGCACTCCTACTCCCTTACAGCCTTCTTGCAAATTTAGAAGATTACAAATGAAAAACAAACAAACAAAAACAAAACAATAGAGTCATTCTCCTTTCTCTCCCATCTGTTAAACCAAATTCACATAACTTCCCATTCTAGAAAATGCTGAAACAGACTTTTATAAAAGAAGTATAGAAACAATTTCAATCCAACATTTATTGGGTACCTATTTTGTTCTAAGGACTAGAAATACAAAATTGAATGACACATGGTCTCTATGATCTGAGAATCCATGATCCAGTTGGAAAATACATGTATACAAAGAAAATCTGTGTGTGTGTATATATATATGTATGATCTAAGTGGTATATATATATATATATATATATATATATATATATATATATATGAAGATCTAAGGGGTATAATAGGCATAGGCATGGGTAACAATGTGCTATGGTAACATAAAGAAGGGCTGATTTATTTTCCTTGAGAACACTAGTACCCACTCTGGAGAGGTGATACGTATCACCAAAGGACTTCCTTTGGGCACAAGTTGAGACGGAAATTCCCAGCTGAAGAAACCACAATATGAGAAATACTGAGGCTGCATGGAACACTGGCTATTATCCAATGTTCAATCCCCATTTCTACCCACATCCCCACACATCTCTTCCTTCCTAAACTCGTTCAGGTATCTTCCTTTGTTTATATGACTCCAGAGAAGTCAATTCCTTCCACAGCTCTAGGGCAAGTTCTCATTTAGTCTAAAATAATCATGGAAGTCCTATTTCCAGTGAGTATTGGATATATAGAAGCCAATACATGACCAGTTTTTGGTCAATGAGGAATGAAGGTAAACTTTCTACAGATAATCTAGGCAATCTTCTTCACTCAGAGAACAACAAATGAAGAGTTGGCTCCCTTTCTTTTCATGGATTTTATCCTTTTTGTATAAGATTCCTGGAACTTCAGCTACTATATGAAGAAAGAAAAAAGAATTGCTAAGTACCGGACCTAAAACTCCGAACCTTTGCTATGTGAGCTAATAGCTTTCCTTACTCCTTAAACCAGGGGAATAAAGGTTTTGCAGTGAATGAGAGCATTCTAACTGATATAAACTTTAAGAAGCATGGAATGCTCAGAGATGAGGGCTTTCATAATTCTGTTCATTCCTTCAACACTGTTGAATGTCTGCTACTAGATGCTTGATACCATACTAACTACTGGGGCCACCAAAAGCCATTAATAAGATAGATCCTCCTTCCCTCCTGAACTTACAATCCAGTCAGAAGAAGACAGATAGTAAATGAGTACACAAATAAATAGAGTGATGATGCCCTGAGAGATATAAAACAAGAATATATTGCGCAGGACAGTTTTAATGGGAGAGTGCTTACTAGAAGTTGTTGGGAAAGGGGATGAGACATGTGAACTGAAATCTGAGTGATATAAAGAAGCCATTTGGGAGGTTTCTGGAAAAGAGGGCAGAGTAGGAAACTTCAGATTCAGTTCATCCTCCAGGGAAGCTAGTAAATAGCCAGGAACTGTCTGAAACAACTGTTTGCAGCTTCCAGGGGCCTCCAGAGACAGGAAAACTGTACACCATCAAAGGAAGGGGCCTCCAGAGACAGGAACACTGTACACCATCAAAGGAAGAGCAAAAGAAAGAGACTACCAATCTGTGGTGAAGAGCTGTGAGTAAAACTCTTCATGCTGCAGAGGCTGGTACCTGTGCCCCTCTCAAGGCAGGCCACCATGAGAACTGTGCCCTAACTGGAAAGAAAAGTCCTCTTCCTCAAGAACAAGGATAGGGGATACAGCTGAGCACTAATAATGGCTTTTGATCAGTGAATTCGGATCACTGGGTTCTGGCTGTATACTAGGGTTTCAACTTGCCCAGACAAAAGTGGCTAACAGCCACTATTTCAATCATACCTCCAACAGGGATGGAGTTGGTTGAGGCTCAAAGTCACAGTACCACCTTAGGAATGCAGGAAATGGTTTGCTGAAGAGCACTATCTGCTCAGCAGGCCAGGAAAGTACAGATTTGGGGAGTGGTCTCCTCTCCAAAGCACTTTGAAACCAATCAATGCCCAGTTCATGGGTCCCCAGTCCTACTTTGAATGGGAAATACTGATTTAGGAAGGTCCTCTCTGGCATGACCAACTCACAGATTTTGTCCTACAGGCAAAAGCAGCTAGAGACAACAAAAGGAGTGTTAAAAAACTATAATAAAACAAACAAACAACAGCAACAACAAAAACAGGATAGATCAACATTCCTGGAGAAAGAACAGGTAAAAGAGAGATTTCCCCCTGGAGTTGAAACAATTGCATAAATAATGTTATCTCAAAAATTATGCTGTCTATTCAGGGCAAGAATTAGATGAATAAGAGGTATAAAAAATCTAATCAATTAAATGCAAGCTCTTCTAAAGGTCTATAATAATTTGAACCAAGTGTCAAGAAGTGTTTTAACACAGAGAAAATCAGCACGGAAACCCTAGTCAAGAGAGAGAAACTGCCTTTCAGCATAAATGCATAAGGATTATCAGATGCCTATCTACCAAAAAAAATTACAAGCAATAATAAATGACAGGAATATATACCCTACTTGTGCCAGTTTGAAACAATTATATGCCCCAGAAAAGCCATGTTTTAATCCAGATCCAATCTTGTGGGGCCAGACCTGTTCATTAGGGTGAAAATTTGATTGGATTGTTTCCATGGAGATGTGACACACCAGTTGTGGGTAGGACCTTTTTAAATTATCTCCATGCAGATGTGGCATGCCTAATTGTGGGTGTGACCTTTTTATTAGGTAGAGATGTGACTTCACCCATTGAAGATGGGTCTTGATTAGTTTTCTAGAGTCCTTTAAAAGGAGAAACATTTTGGAGAAACTTCAGAGGCAGATGCTTGGAGAACAGTTGCTTCAGAGCTGATACAGACAGAGACATTTGGAGATGGAAAGAAAATTCCCCTGGGGAAGCTATTTGAATCCAGAAGCTAAAGACCCAGCTGCTTGCCTTCCCAGCTGACAGAGTTGTCTGGACCCATCAGCATTTCTTAGGTCAAGGTATCTTTGTGGATACCTTAGTTTGGACATTTTTTATGGTATTAGATTGTAAACTTGTATCATAATAAATTTGCTTTCTAAGAACCAACCCATTTCTGGTATATTGCATTCTGGCAGCATTAACAAACCAAAACAGATTTTGGTACCAGAGAAGTGGGATCCTGCAGTTTGCAAATACCAAGCATGTTGGAACTGCTTTTTTTTTTTTTTTTTTGTATGCTACATGGTGGGGTTCACATTTCATTCTTTTTCCACATGAGTATCCTGTTATTACAGTAGTATTTATTGAAATTTTTTTTGATGGGGTTGAGTTCATGGGCCAGGAATCAAATCCAGGTCTCCTGCATGGCAGGTGAGAATTATATCACTCAACAACCCTTGCATGCCCTGGAACTGTTTTTTAAACAGATAAGGGAAATATTCTAGAATGCTTTGAAGAGACTGTTGGTAGAAATGTGGACCCTAAAGATGCTTCTGACAAGGCCTTGGACAGAAATGATGCATATGTTATTGCAAACTGGAAGGAAAGTGATCCTTGTTTTTAAGTGGCAGATCATTTAGGAAAATTGACTACTGGTTTTGAGTGGAAAGCAGATTTTAAAAGGCATGAACTTGGATATTCAGCAGAAGAAAATTCCAAACTAAATGTGGAAAATGCAGCTAGGCTTCTTCTTGCAGCTTATAGTAAAATATGGCAGAACTGAATTCTTGGATATAAAGAAAACAGAAATTGATGGTCTGGAAAATTCTAGGCTTCCAGAAAGTGAGACCCCAGTGATAGGGCACCACACGGGTATTTAACCAATCATGGAAGCAATCAGTCATTACAGGACAAGGAGGATTGGCAATGGAATTATCCAGAAAGGATTTGTGGTAAGACCTATTGTCTGATAAATATGATCCCTCTATACTGCATGAAAAACCAACAAATTTCTTGTGAGATCTTTATGGAATGGAACCACTGCCAGTCTGAACTAAAAGGGACAGAAAAGGGATAGATTGAAGGAAAAATGATTTCAAAGGCAAATTCAGCTAAGATCTGAAGCCAGGTAATCTCAGGCCTGGAGAGCAGACCCACCCATATACATGGAGAGGGTGAGTTTGCTCCAGAAGCAGAGGGTAGGCTTACTGCTTCATTGTTTAGGAAGAGTTTCAGTGCCCCAGGCCTTGGAAAGTGTGGAGAACATAGACCTGGGATTGGAGGGAGCCTGGTGATCATCCCATTGTTCTGAGGGGATTGAGTTGTGCTCCAGAGATGGCAGAGATCTCAAGTGCTGTCCCAATGGTTGGAGAGGATGGAGTCAAGAAGAAAGTAGTTCTCCCAACAATCCCCAGTGTTGCAACCCTCACCCCAGCATTTACAGAAAGCAGGATTCTTGCATCAGCCCTTGGAAAGGGTGGAACTACTGCTTTCTAATGCCCTGATTATAAATGACTCTGAGACTTTGAAATCCAATAGTTTGCCCTGCAGGCTTTTGGAACTGTTTTGGTCCAGTGACCCCTATTCACCTTTGAATTTCTCCCTATGACAATGGAAACATGCATCCTATGACTGTCCCTCCTATGTATATTAACAGTGGATAACTTGTTTTGAGTTTCACAGCACCACAGCCAGAAGAGAATTTTGCCTTAGGACAAATCATGTCTGTAACTGACTTTGATTTGTATCCAATCTTGTGGAGCCAAACCTATTCTTCAGGGTGGAAATTTGATTGGATTGTTTCCATGGAGATGTGACACACCCAGTTGTAAGTAAGACCTTTTAAGATTATCTCCATGGGAGATGTGGCATGCCCAATTTGGGTGTGACCTTTTGATTAGATGGAGATGTGACTCCACCCTTTCCAGGTGGGTCATGATTAGTTTAATAGAGTCTTTAAAGGGGGAAACATTTTGGAGAAATCTCAGAGGCAGATGCTTGGAGAACAGTTGCTTCAGAGTTGTTACAGACAGAGACATTTGGAGATGGAAAAATAATGCCCCTAGTGGAGCTATTTGAAACCAAAAGTTAAGACCCCAGTAGATGTCAGCTACATGCCTTCCCAGCTGACAGAGTTGTTTTAGACCCACTGGCCTTTCTTGTGTTAAGGTGTCTTTATCTGGATGCCTTAGTCTGAACATTTTTTCTGGCCTGAGAACTGTAAACTTGCATTATAATAAGTTCACTTTCTAAAGACCAACCCATTTCTGGTATCTTGCATTGTGGCAGCATTAACAAACCAAAACACCATTCAAAGGAACAAATTAGAACTTCAGAGGAGACAGAGAATTTGAAACAATTAATCAAAGATATTCAACAATTCTCCAAATCAGTTTGAGGAAATAAAGGAAAATATGGCTAAAGACATAAAGGATATAAAGAAGACATTGTTTGAGCACAAGGAAGAATTGAGAACATAAAAAGAAACATAACAAAAATGATGAGAATGAAAGACAAAATACGTGAAATGAAAAATATGCTAGTGGCATACAATAACAGATTTGAACAAGCAGAAGAAAGAATTAGTGAGCTAGAAGACAGGACAAATGGAGAAAAGAATGGGGTAAAAATGAGCAGGACCTCCAGGATTTGAATGACGGTGAAAAGTACACAGACATATGCATCATAGGTATCCCTGAAGAAGATAAAGGAAAGGGGGCAGGAAGAATATCTGAGGAAATAATGGCCCCAAATTTTCCAAATCTTATGAAGGACATAAATATGCATGTTCAAGAAGCACAATGTACTTCAAACATAATAAATCCTAATAGACCTACACTGAGACACATACTGATCAGAATGTCAAACACCAATGATAAGGAAAGAATTCTGAAAGCAGAAAGAAAAAAGCGATTTATCACATCCAAGGGGAATTCAATAAAGCTAAGTGCTGATTTCTCATCAGAAACCATGGAAGTGAGAAGGTTGTGGTAGGATATATGTAAGATACTGAAAAAGAAATATTGCCAGCTAAAACCTTCTTGTCCAGCAAACCTGTCATTCAAAAATGTGAGGGTTTAAAATATTCACAGATAAACAGAAACTGAGAGAGTTTTCCAACAAGAGACCTGTTCTACAAGAAATACTAAAGGAAGTTCTGCCAGCTGAAAGGAAAAGACAGGAGAGGGAGTTGGAAGAAAATGTATAAATGAAGATTATCAAGAAGAGTAACTAAAAGGGGAAAAAGAGGGACAAAAAAAAAGATATGACATATTAAAACCAAAGCACAAAATAGTTGAAGTAAATGCTGTCTATAGAATAGTTTCATTGAATGTTAATGGATTAAACTCCCCAATCAAAAGACACAGATTTTGACAGTGCATTTAAAAAGTATGATCCATCTGTATTCTGTCTATTAAAGGCTTACTTTAAACTCAAGGACACAAATAGGTTGAAAGTGAAAGGTTGGAAAGAGATATTACATGCAAACAGTAACCAAAAAATGTCTGGGGTAGCTATACCAATATCAGGCAAAATAGAGTATTTACACACCTAATCAAGGTGCCCCAAAATACATGAGGCAAACACTGGCAAAACTGAAGGAAAACATAGATGTCTCTACAATAATAGTTGTAAAGTTCAATACACCACTCTCATCAATCGATAGAATAATCTAGACAAAAAAAGAAAAAGTATTTTAAGACCTCACTAATATAATCTAATTATAATAAGCAAACTCATAGAGTGAAAATCTAGAATATAGGTCATCAGGAGATGGAATGAGGGTAGAAAATCGGAGCTGATGCTTAATTCATGCAGAATTTTTAATTAAGTTGATTGTAATGTTTGGAGATGGATAGAGACGATGGTAGCACATTATTTTGAGTGTAAGTAACAGTGCTGAATTATGTGTGTGGTTGTGGCTGAAAGAGGAAGTTTAGAGCCATGTATTTCACTAGAAAGAAGGCTAGAGGATAGTACATGCAACTGTATAACGTAGTGAATCTTGTTGTGGACTATGACTAGGGTTAACAGTATAAATATATGAATGTTCTTTCACGAACTAGAATAAAATGTACATCATTATTATGAGATTTTAATAATAGGGTGGTATATGGGAAAAATATAACTAATGCAAACTATGGCTATGGTTAACAGTAAGTAATATTTTAATATTCTTTCATCGATTGTAACAAAGGTACCACACTGATACTAAGTGTCAATAATAAGGATGTATAAGAGGTATGGGATTTTTCTTTTTGCAGTAATGAAAATGTTCTATAATTGATTGTGGTCATGAACATACAACTCTGTAATATACTGCAAGCCATGGTTTGTACATTTTGGATGGATTGAATGGTGTGTGAATATATCTCAATAAAATTGCTTTTGAAAAGAAAGAAAAGAAGAAGCCATGTGAGGGCCCAGGGCCAGGATGTGGAAACAAACCTGCTGTGTTCAAGGGACCAGAGCATTAGAGCATGGTAAGTCCAGGGGAGACTATTCAGAGATGAGTCAGGGTAGACAGAGCCAGGTGATGGGCCATGTCAAGGCCTTGGGTTTTGTTCCACGTGTATGGGAGGCAATGGGAGGACACGCAGCAGGTGCCTAATATGGTTTGATTTGTGGAGCTAAAAGTGTAGCCTGAAATTCTGTACTGATTCTGTTTGGCCTGATGGGAAAGCTGGATACTGAATGATGGTGATGGTAACCCATCACTGTGAATGTAATTAACAGCACAGAATTATACATTTGAACGTAGTTAAAAGGGAGAAATTTTAAGCTATATCGATGTTAAGAGAATAAATTTTTTAAACAAAGCCATAGAACTATACCACATGAGAGGTGAACCCTAATTTAAACTATGGACTATAATTAATAGTACAGGTATGACAATATTCTTTCATCAGTGGTAACAAAGGTACCACATTGGTGTAAACTGTTAATAATGGGGGGAGTATATGGAAACACTATATTTTCTGCATGATTTTTATGTAAACCTACAACTTCTCTAATAAAAGATAATTAGATTTTTTTACAATGTGACCATGTGATTGTGAAAACCTTGCGTCTGATACTCCTTTTATCCAGGGTATGAACAGGTAAGTAAAAAAATTAGGATAAAAAAATAATAGGGGAGATAAAGGGTAAAAAATTTGGTAGATTAAAATACTAGTGGTCAATGAGAGGGAGGGGTAAAGGGTATGAGATGTATGAGTTTTTTCTTTCTTCTTTTTCTGGAGTGATGCCAAAATGATCATAGTGATGATCAACAACTATGTAATGATATTGTGAACCACTGATAGTATACCATGTACGAACTATATGTGTATGAAGATTTGTAAATAAAAGTATTTAAGAAATTAAAAAAAAAAACAAATAAAGTATAGCCACAGTATGAAGCATGCACTGGGAAGTGGCTGGCCTGGGCTGGCAATATCTGCTGGGAGCAGAATGTGAAAGACCTTGCATCATCAACCTTCTCTTTCCAGGCTAGGAGAAGTCACTGCCATGGCACAGTGGCAACTAGCATTTTGACTCAAGGTCACCTTGTGGTAGGTATAGAAAACAGTGCAGACAGGTGAGATGGTATAGTTCTAAGAATGGGGTGACTCTTTTTTAACTGATTCTGCCAAAACAGTAGCAAACATACGGAAACCCTTAAACTTCCTACTAGTCTTTTCAGCCCCAACCAAAGGCCTTAGTTGTAATCACTCACCACTGAGATAACATGTGTAAAGCGCTTCTTAGTACAGTGTCATGAATGTGGTAAGTGCTCGGTACGCGTTAGATACTAGCATTATCACACATAGCCAGAATCCCATAGCCAAGGACAATATAGTTATCCATAAAAAGAATCCCAGAGGATTTGTCTCCACTTCTTTGCTAGTTGAGTGGCTGGTTTACCTAGTTGCATTTCTATTTCATTTCTAATACTCATCTTATTTTTCTTATAAATTTGTCCTTCCCCTCTTTGGCGCATTGGACTGGTGACTTCAGCATGGCTCTGGCTTTGGCTGCAAACCGCATTTGGCCTTACTGATCCAAATGCTCAAATTTAGGTTGCTGATCCCACAGGCATGAACATTCCTGGCTCCGTGTCCGGACCTCTCTGCTTTCTGTTCAACAGGAAACAGGGGCTGGGCCAGCCTCCAAGGTTTCAGATTGGCCTTCTGTTCCGATAAGCTCCTAAGGATGTTTCTACTCAGGAGCAGTGTCAGTTCAAGTTCTTTCCTGGGTTTTAACTTGTGCCTTTGTGAGACGCCCGCAGATTTAGAACTGACATTATAATTGGAATGGAAATGCCCACATGCGACTTGAATGAAACAGACCGCCTCTGATCAGGGACACTAATTACTCATAGGGTGTTGTGGTGAAGTTCTCTGAGAGTCACCAAGCAGCCCACCCTGGGAGACATGAGTCAACAAAAGGAGATCTTTGATTTGTGTTTATTTTTAACCGAGGTCAGTTTTATGTTGACATACAAGGCAGCTTCCTTTGTCTCTTCATGAGGTAGCACAGTAGGATGGGAACACGGGCTCTGGAGTGACTTGGTCATGAGTTCAGATTCCTGCTCTGTCCAAGTTATTTAATTTCTCTCAGCATAGGATTACTGTGAGGATTAAATTAGATATGTGCCAAATGACTGGATTTAGTAAATGCTCAGTAAATGCTGGATATTATTTCTAAATCCCTAAGGAGATTGTGGTTGTATAAATTTATAAGTTCAGAAATGTGATATTAATAAAAATAATGATAGCTAGCTTTTATTAAGAATTTACCACGTGCCAGGTTTTCTTTTAAACATTCACATATATTGACTCATTGAATTGTCACAATATTTACTATCCCTACTCAGAGAAGAGGAAATTTAGGCACCAAGAGATTTAGTAATCCTTCTATTCAAAATATGCCTAAATTATAACTACTATTGACGGACCAATTTGCTCAGGAGAACAAGTTCTTTCAGATCTTCTCATTATACTTGATTCTTTCTGGATCTTTCATATTGGTAACCCAAGAGTTTCCCAGCATCTTCTACAAGCAACATATTAGCAGGAAGTTCTATGAAGCATGGCTAAAACTAATAGTAGTGTTTTCCAGCTCAGTATGTAAGAACAGACATAGCTTCGGGGAAAGATGAAATTCTTGTTTTACCTTTGCACGAAATTCACCTTTATAAAAAAAAAACAAAACAAGATAAAACAAAAATTCAAAACCAGATAACTGTGAACAAATCAACAAAGACAGAATCTCTGTCAGCATTCAGCTTTAAGTGTCTACGGGAAATAGGTCAGGACTCAGATGCGCTAACACGTGTGATTTTAAAGTAACTGTGAGCTTTCATTCATAGATCCGTTCAACAAAAGATCTTCAAGCTGCACTACACTACAGTGACTGTAGAAAAGGAGCATATATCTCATGTCATATTTGAACTCCAGGGGCTCTAAGATGAGGCGTTTCCAGCCAAGAATCTGTATTTCAAGAACAGCATCTTCCAGGATGCATAAACCCAGATTGCTCACTTCCAGGAAGCCCCACAAGCCTAAACTCTGGGTTGACACCCTCCGAAACATGCACTTGACCCATATCTCATCCACTCTTTTGCATCTTCTTCTTGCCTTATAAATGCAATCCTTCAATTTTGTTTTCACTTATCAATTACCTTAGAAATAAGCTCTCAAAATATAGTTCACAGGATTCTGATTGGTAAGAACAATTCCTTAAAGTTTAAACTGTTCATGCTTAAAATTAGACAATAACAATATGTTTTCTCAACATATAATTGCTTATTTTATCCTGTACCTTCAAAATCCCATGCAATTTGTTCTTCTTAACACTGCTACTATACTCTACTCTTTTCCTCATAACCCAATAGCCTGCAAGGTCCTACCTCTTCCTGTCAAAATCCTATATCTTGTATCAAGGCACTGATTCCAATGGTTCTTTCATAAACCATAAACTGGAATAAATTATTATTTTTTTTTTACCAGTGTTCTAGTTTGCCAGCTGCCTGAATGCAACACACCAGAGATGGGTTGGCTTTCAGTAAAAGGGGATTTATTTAGTTAACGTATAGTTCTTCAGAGGAAAGGCAGCTAACTTACAACTGAGGTTCTTTCTTACATGGGAAGGCACAGGGCAATCTCTGCTGGACTTCTCTCCAGGCCTCTAGGTAACAACATCTTTCCCAGGGGTAATTCCTTTCTGATTCTCCAAAGGCCTGGGCTGAGCTGTGAGTACTGAGCTGCTGGGGCTGTGCTACGTTGACTCCTCTGATTTAAGCACCAGCCAATTAAATCAAACATCATTCATTGCAGCACACATGCCTCCTGACTGACTGCAGATGTAATCAGCAACAGATGAGGTTCACATGCCATTGGCTCATGCTAACAGCAATAGAACTAGGCACCTTCACCTGGCCAAGTTGGCAGCTGAATCTAACTACCACAACCAGTTTTGTAATTTACCCTAATTTCCTGACTAATTTACGTGAGATGCTTTTGAGGTGGAAAAATAGCATTGCAGCAACCTTTCACCCTCACATGTGTCAGAAGATGGAAACCATTAAGAACCACTAGTCTAATACCCTCCAGCTGCTAGGATTATCTTTAGTAGCTGTAATGAAATGAGCCCCAGTGGAGTACTGTAGAAGAGGTGTGATGCAATTATCACTAACCGGGTGGTTCTAGTTGATACCTGGGCACCCCGGGCTTGGCTTATGGCTCACAGGAGCACATTTTTCAATGATCCAAAGAGAATGAACACAGGTTTTAATTTCCAGTAAAGATGAATTCTGAATGAATAAATGCAAATTGAATTGTCAGTGAAAATTCACTGCTTTTTATTTCAACCTCCCTGATTTGTTTTTACATTAGCAGACACTATTGCTAAAGGTTGGAAGACCTGTTTACATTGGAGGTGATGGCCACCTTTCGCCAATCATTTCAACCCTGGAAGGTACAGGTGCACCCCAGTTAGGGCTCCAAATGTCCAACCCCTCCCTCCCCCCCGGCAAATGAGAGTACATCCTGTACTAGCCAGGAAACACCAAAGGAGCTCTGCATTCTCAAAAACATGCTGTTTACTTCTATGACAACACTGGAAACCTGCAAATATTATACATTTTAGCAAAATCCCACACATTAGAGAGCAAACTTTTGCCTGAGATGTTTGACAGTTTTCAGCTTTATTTGACATACTTCTTTAAAGTCTAGCATTTCAAGCAAAAAGGAAATTGGTTGCCTTAGGCCAAGCTTTTACTTCTCCAAACTCCCAAAGTGAATTATGCCACAAAATTCTGCAAGAATTAGTTATCAGGACTTCGCTTAGAAACGTTCAGTGGCTTTTTTTTTCCTATATAAAAAGCCTAAACCCTTTAGACCTACACTATCTGGTACCAATGAACCTCTCTAACCTTGCATATTTTCTGTACACCCTTCTCCTTTCCCAAAACCTTGTGCTCTAACGAAATGGTATATAACTGACAATTTTCTAAAAACATCCTGTATTTTCATATTCCATGCAATTTGCTCCACTTAGCAGTATTACTCTACTCCACTCTTTCCTTCCTTGCCCAATACCCTATAAGGTCCTACCTCTCCCTCTTAAAATCCTGGATCTTGAACAAAGGACCTGATTTCATGAATCCTTCCATACACCATACACAGAAATAAAAATTTAAAAAATCTATCACTATTGTCATATTACCCACAGTCTACCTGATATTTTTATTATCTGCTCATAGTTTATTCACTTTTAAGCCTCTCTACTCCTACCCCACCCCTAGGCTGGCACATGGTATACATTCGTTAAACAATTACATTTGTGCTAAATTTAATTGTAATAGGTTATAATTTAGTACTACCATTATTATTTAGGGCTTCATAAACATAATTAGTCTCATGAGTATTTTAATTATATTAAAAAAATCATATACATGACCCTTCTACATAGACTAATTTTATTTTTCCTACATGAATTCAGAGCTTGTTTCTTAATGTTTTATACCCTTTCAAACTGGCCTCTTGTAACATTCCTATCAGTTCAAGTGAATAAGGCATGTTTTCCTTCTTAACAGAAGAGGAGCATCAGTAAATTTGCTGATGCACTCTGATAAGAAATGTGCACAAAAAATATTAGACATTGTCTCAGGAGCTTACAATCAAGTTGAGGAAAAGATTAAAACATATGCAACACAGAACAATAAGAAATTACATTACCAGCTAATTATATGAAAGGAAACCAGGGAAAGAAGAGATTAATGGGGTCAAAGAAGCCCTGGAGGAGGTGGAGGAGGGATGATCTGGTAGGGTATATAGGACATTAGGCACACAATAGAGGTGAGGGCATTATCTGCTGAGTGAGGAACCTGAACAGAGGCACACAGCTGAAAATTAATCTTGGCTTTTCTGGAGTGAATGGATTGGAAGGGGCATGGGTATGTTGACGTGATGGAAAGGGAAATAAAACTGGGTGGACAATGGGCAATCTGTGATGTTTGGACAGAGCAACAGGGAGCAGAGCTGGTAAGTTTAGTATAGGTAAATAGGATGAGGTCAGATAATGAATACAAAAGGTATTTTAGGAAAATAATAAATTCTAATAGGGAGCCATTGTAGGTTCTTGAAAAAGAGCAAGGCAAGAGCAAGCCTTTCCATTTATGAAGATTAGTGTGGAAGCTGACTGCAGAATTGGCAGGAGATGTGACTACAAGTAGGGTAGGTAAGCAGTTGAAGAGGCCAATGCTGTGCTGTAAGCGGTTGGGAAGAAGATCATGGTCTTAGAAAAGCAGAAGGAGGAATGGAGAGTTGAGTATGACTACAAGGCATTCTAAAGGAAGAAAGGGAGAAGGAAGCCAAAGAGGAAACCAGATTTACTTTGGTTTTCTTTAGGGGATAGGGAGAAAATGGTTTTTGTTGGACAATTTTATATTTAGATGATGGCAAGGCAATTAAATATTGAGCTCATATGTTCAACAAAAGTTATCAAAGGTCTACACTCTGCTAAGTGCTGTGAATTCAGAAGTGAGTAAGCACAATTTCCGTCCTCAAGGAATCCAAATTCAGTGGTAGCTGTAGTCATAGGAAGGAACAGTGTATATTATGAGGGCACCAAGTTTCCAAGGAAGGCCTACTGAGGGCGATGCCTTAAAGAATGATGAGGGAATGATGAAATGAAGAGGGGAGTTGTAAATAGAACCTTTCAGATGGAGACAGAAGCTTGAACAAAGATGAATAGGGGTGAGAAACAGGGGTTCTAAGTAGATACTAATGATTGGCATAATATGTTTTGCAATCTGTAAGCCAGCACGATGCTTTGATAAATTACACTGTTGCCTCATCCATCACCCAGCACCTAAAGTAGGACTGCAAAGGAATGTTAAAAATACAATAACAACAAAAGCCAAGTTTAAATGGAATCAAAGAACCCAGCTCTCAAAATTTGCCCTAATAGTGAAAGAGATTGATATTTGAATTTTATGAAATCGATCTTAAACTATTTAATGATGCATATACAGACAAGATGAAAACATCCTGCAAAGAGAATACAAATGTGAGTCCTTTGTTTGTCTGACACATGGGGTAGGGCAGGAAAACTGTAGTAGGAAATGAAATTCTGTAAATCTATACCACAGTCTGTAACCCTTATAGACATGAAATATTGATTTAGTGCCATCACCATTCTAGATTCTGGATAAGCTATTCTAAGAACATCTAAGCATCTAGTGGGCTGAAAGTTTCAGGGGGTAATATTGAGAATATCCATCAATTAATAAAAGCATACTGACACCCTACTATGTGCCAGGTACTGTGAAAATTACAGTCGTTAGGAGATGTTGCAATAGAGTAAGTGGATGTCAAGAGCGATATGCAAACATTTTTTTTTTTGCCAGACAATTCATTGAGGACAGATATTCCAAAGGTAATCAGAGGATATTGCAGAGAAGTACATTTAACATAAGTGTGAGGGAACATGGCATTTCCACAAGAAGATATCTTAAGGAGCGTTATGTTTGTTGGGGATATGGTTTTGCAAGCTGGTTTTTTTTCTGATCCGTTGTGATTCCTCTAAGATGTTGTGTGTGTTAAGTTATATGCCAGTGATATTGTCTATAGTATGAGGAAGATCCCCCTGGATTATCAGAGACTCTGATTTTATTTATTTCAGATGGGTCTCAGCATCAGTATTTTTAATAAAGCTCACCAGAGGATGAAGAGGTTCAAAGTTGAGAACCACTAGTTTAGGACTAGAGCTCCACTAGAAGATGTACATTTGGACCTAGGGTGTTAGCCCCATAGGGGAAACTCTGCTTGGTAACCATCTTGGGCTCCCATACTCCACCCAACTTGACCTTGTGTCTTTGAATCAGGCTGAGTAACTCACACACCAGGCAGTGATGAATGGGAGGCATTGGCTCTTGAGTTCTGTTTTCCAGCTACCGTCCCAGACCCTTCCACTTTTCTTCACTGTTGCTCCCAATCCTTAGCTCCTCCAAACAAGTGTGCAGGTGGAGGATCAAGAGATTGGTGTCCGAACACTCAGGGACAATGTCACCTTTTAGGGCTTGGGAACAAGCAGACTGCAGCTGACAGGCAGTCTCTGATTAATGATGCATCATTATTGGAAGGACAGGACTTTTCAGTGTGGGTTTCTCTTCTTCCATTTTTACATGTCCTAAGAGTTACTTGTAATCAGTGCATGTGGGCACAGATTATTGCCATCTCTTTTGAGAGCAGCAGTAATGGACACCTACAAAAACAAATTATCATTCCCATCTTATCTGACACAAGTGGAGGAAACAAGGTCTCATGCTAACATGGATGGAGAGAGAGGAAGGGAGCTCCAAGTGGGAGAGCCAGCTTATGATTTCTGAAGACATAGGGTCTGAAATAACATTTTAGGGTACAAGGGTGGTTCAGTGGTAGAATGCTTGCCTTCCATGCAGGAGACCTGGGCTTGATTCCTGGTCTATGCTCTATACCCCTCCCCACCCAAAAAATAAACCATCTTAAATTAAGACTTCGAAGTGTAACTACAGTTATTTTTCTGAATACCTCTTTCTCTGTCTGATTGGAATAAGCCCTCTATTACTTTGCTTTTGCTTCAGCAAAATATCTTAATTTATGGTTGCAGCCTTTTTCTCTTATTCTGTTTCCCATAAGGAGAAAATGAATTATGAAGTTACTTCTTAGCTTTCTTTTCTTCTGGACTATAAAAATACTCTTAGACCTGAAAGGACCTGAGTGTTTGGCCAGCCTACCATCCTCATTTTACAGATGAAGGAATGGAGCTCTTCAGAGTTGAAATAACTTGTCTAAAATTGCACAGCTAGTTGGTGCCAGACCAGTCTCCTTTAACCTGCTCTTGTAGGTATTATTTTCCAGCCCTTCAATCATCTTGACAACTTTCCTCTGAAGCCTGTCCAAATTTGCTGGCCTTCTCAGCTCCCAGTATTAGACACATGACCCGAGAGGGGTCTGATTTTATCTGAGTATTAAGAGGAGATTGCTTTAGTATTTCTCCATTCTAGGTATGCATTCCAATACCACACTTGCTGTTGGGGTTATTTCTGACTATGACCCTCTGGTCTATTTCTGACATGCTTGAACACATTCTCCCATCTCCATGTCGCAGGTCTGGTTTTCTTCCCCAGGTGCAATGCCCTTATTGAGTCACACTCTGTAACAGATAAAACCTCAGATTTTCAAAGCATCTTTCTGGAAACAGAAAGAAAGGCTCTTTCTATGACTATGAGCCTTCTTGAGGGAGGCTAGGCTGACAAATTCCAACTTTATGGAAAAGACACAATGAAGTTCAAAGTTTAATTAATTTAGTATGAATTGCCTATAAAGATGGATGAAAATTATTCTGGAAAGCAGAGAGATGGCAGAAATTTCGAGTCAGCACTAAGCCAATTAATCCGAACTACTCTCAACCCCGTGTGCCAGCAAATGTCACTTCTTTCCTATTACAGCAGTTCCACTGTATTCAATGTTCACATGCCTTCAACTTCATGATAGATAAAATACAAAACAAATCTAAGATGCCTAATCCTTGTTCTTGTAGGATTTTACAGTTCAACAAATTTTAAATATTTGGGGGAAGTTATTTTCCAGATCTTACCAAGCTACATTCTTATAAGAAGGGATTTTAGGCCCCTTTGGGTAAGGTCAGGAGAAACTGTCACCTCTTCTGTGCTCCTTGAGCCTTTTGTACATTATTATCTGTTATTACATATACCCATTGTCTTATACTTACTCACTTACTTCTCCACTCCAGACTCCAGTCTAGGAAGTCCATAGCCTACAGGGCTGGCACATAGGGATGGTCCATTCAGGTGTGCAGAATGGATGCATATCCCAAGGAGCCTCCCTCTGCAGGCCCCTGCACCTGCCTGTGTGGGCCATGACTCTGCTTTCCTGGGTGTGTCCCAAACAGCCCCTGTTTTTAGCTGTGGGTTCTGCTTAGTCCTCTGGCCTGGGCATCTAGTCTGTTTGTTGGTGGTCAGCTCTATTGGGGAGAAGCCATTCCCAGCACTAAGGCCTGATGTCTGTCACTGTTGTTTCAGGTCAAAAGGACATGGATGAAATATTAAGTAACTTTGTCCATAGGGTAAAACAGAGAGTAAGTAGATGCTAAGCCATGTCCAAGGATTTGATGATTTGGGCACCTGGAAAACTGTCCTTGAGATAGGATATGTTCAGTAAATGCTTATTACTGATCATGATATTGACATTCTCATGTTCTCTCTAGAAACACTAGAAGGAAGGCTCCTGTCTGAGGCAGTTACTCTTGCCTTACAAAGTCTGAAACTTGACTGCCGGGGGCACAGTATTCTAAACACTGAGCTCCCTTGGGACAGTGCCCAGAGTGAGGTTCTTGGAACACAAAATATTTATATAATTCTACGAGTAAAGCTACTGAAGCAACCAGAAGAGGTGAAATCACAGCAAGGAGCTTGTGGCGCCCTAGCTTTCTTCCCCCAACCCTTTCAGCAGGGATAATAAAACCAACAGCCTAGCTTTCCAGAGTTCCTTCCCAAGGGAAGGGACAACTATTATTGTTGGCCAAAGTGATGACTCAAGCTCAAGACTATTGCAGATTCAGATTTGAGAATGTTCTGTCACTAAAATAAACCTACAGATAGTCAACACTCATGGAATAACTGTTATGAGCCAGGCTCATCGCATAGATTATGTTATTTAGAACAATCCTAAGAAGTAGGTGTTGTATATTCAAGTCATAGATGAGGAGGGCACATGGATTTCCTGGTGTTACAGTCTCAGTAAATTGTAGAATCAAGAATTCTAATCCAGGATGGGCTAAGTGTCCAAAGACCACCATGTTTCCATTTTACAACTTTGCCTTTTTTGACAGTTGGTGGGGGAACCTAGGAAGGATCAGACCCAAAGAAATCACTAAGGAAGCAGGATGGAAACTAACAGAGTCAAGAGTTCATATGGAGAAAACTGGAAAAGAAAAATAAATGCTTTGTCCAACACAGGCACCAGCTCTAACATGGTGACACAATACTTATTAAGGTTCTGAAAAAAAAGCTTCCCTTGGGAAGATCCACTGATAGAGCATGCAATCCTGACAGGATCCCCATACATGCACACACACACTTGCACTCACTCAAATGCATGCACACACACATACATATACACAACATCAATCAGAGTTTAGTGACATCAAAGGTACAGACAGCTTTTTGTTCCCTTCTGTTTTGTGGATCTCCAGCTGTCTGCAATGTAGCCCATACAGTAAAGTTCACAGACTGAAACTACAAAACTAAATTAGTGGAAAGATCCAGAAGAGATGCCTCAAATGAGAAAATCTTTGCTTTTTCTTGGAAAGCACCTGAAGAAAAAAAAACCCTTTCTTTTCAAGCCATTTGAATTAAACTCAAAGCTGTAACCAGATATTAGTTGTGAGAAAGTGTTTCACCAAATGCAAAAAGAGCCACATCCCATAACCTTTTCTTCACTTTAGGATTAATCACTTCCCCTTGGCCCCCATGGCAGCTTATAGAGTCTTCTTTAATGTTTCCCATACTTCATTCTACATATTTAATATCATTTTTCTTCTTTTAGACTATAAGCTGCCTAAGGGATGAATTTGTACATCCAATACTTCTCAAGTACTGCCTTGAGAAGTCTTTGAACACAGGGACTCAATAGGCATTTGCTGAATCAATACATAAATTTATTATTTTTGTTGCTCTTTATCCATCAAGCCAGATATAATACATTGCTTCTTCCTATACTTGAAACCCATATTTCAGTCATCATGAACTAATATGAACCTATACTGTTCTTTCAAGGTAGTTGTAAAGGAACTCAGGCTTGGAAGTCAGGCATTTTGGGGTTTGACTCCAGGCTCATCCACATAAAAGTTACTTGCTTTTTCCACCTCCCAGTTTCTCATTTTTGAAATGAAAATAGTCCTAGGAGCCTCAGAAAACTGTTGCATTGACTGGGATAACATAAGTAAGGCAGAGTATTATTCTCAACACATCAACCATAGTGATGCTGTAATTCTTCAAATCTCTCCAATGAGTTACCATTTTATTCACAGTCAAAGCCAAACTCCTTCTATTGGACTGCAAAGTGCTGTAGGAGCTGACCCCCAGTTACAGCTCTGACTTCCTCCCTACTGCTCTGTTCTTTCCTCTACCCAGCCACATTGGCCTCCTTGCTGTTCCTTGAACATTGCCAACATCTTCTTGCCTTGGGACTTTGCACTGGCTGTTTCCTCTGCCTGGAGCCCTTTTATCAAGATCTCCATGTAGCCAACCTCTTCAGCTGCTTCAGATGTCACCTTCTCAGTGACCACCACCTAATTTAAAATTGCAACCCTGCCCCCACAATCCTGATCTACTGTACTCTGATCTATTATTTTTCAGAGCACTTCACCCCTTCTAACATATGATCTAATTTTCCTATTTTTATATGTACTGCCTAGTAGTCTCCACTACTGCCCTCACACTCTAACGTAGCTTCATAGAGCAAGGATTCATTGCTCATTGATTTATCTCAACTGCCCAGAACAGTGCCTTGAACATAACAAGGGCACTAATTGCATATTTGTTGAATAAATAAATGTTGAATGAAGATAGTATAGTGCCTAGAACACTGAAAATGTTCAATAATTTGTAGTCCCATCACCACTAACACCACCATCATCATCAGGACACGAGACCCACCTTATATGGCCACTGGGGAGAATAAAAGACATACCTTTAGCACAGGGCTGGTATACTTTAGGCATCTGGTAAATTTTATTTTCTTACCTCTTATCTTTTGTGGCTTTTTATTTTTTTTCTTCTTTTTTATGGGGGACACTCAAGAAATAGCTGTAAAGTAAAATCCAAATACTCAGTTCACATATAAGGGTCATGTAGGGCCAGTTACAAAGCACATTAAAACCACTGATTAATTTTGTTACTAGTATTACTAGTTGGGCATCAAAATTGAATTTCTATGTCTTTGCATCCTCTTGACCATAATTTCCTTATTAAGCACACTCTTTACTACTATCATTCTACAGTTAAAAAAAAGATGTAAATGAATAAGAAAACACAAATAAAAATGCACATTTTTCTTTCATAATATCTGGATTAGCATTTATGCCAAGGGGAACTATCTCTACTGGAAAATAAAATTCCATTACCCATTTCTAGTTAAACATTCTTTCAAAAATTTGGAAAGTTCTATAAGCATAAAAATGATGCAAAGGTATCAAGGTAGGTATTTTCCTACTGGTGCTTAGAAACATCAGACTAGAGATGTTCTCAAGTCAGCAGGAAAGATAGCTTTTAATTTTATCCTTTCTTTTTGCTTTCTTATGTCAGCCTTAAGGGAAGTAGGCCAAATGCAAATATGTGTTGGTGCATGACTTCTGCCTGTTGATCAATGTATTTATAGAAAACAGTAATGACAACTCATTTTCCCAGCCTCTTGGAAATGCAGAGAATGTGGCTGAGATCTCAGGTAGGACCATGCCTCAGGACAAGTTCTCTCTGGTTGTTGATTACAGTGTTCACCTGAGGCTGGAAATGCTTCACCATCACCCTTCCTTTCTTAAAATTTCTGAGAAATCAGCATATGATACTCTCATCCTTACACTTCTGTAAGCTTGTTCATGTCATTTGTTTTTCCAAATCAAGCAGTCCTTGATGCTGCATGGAACTGCTCCAGCAGATGTTGATGCAATTGTCTTTACTGTTAGCCTGGTGTTGAGCCATTTTGTTTTTTCCATAAAATGCTTTCACAAGAAGCTATGCTTATCCATGTCACATTAGAAATTCAAATTCCTCTCTTGTAAATTCTATACTCCTTTGGTTGGAAGTCATGCCCAGTGTAAACTCTTCTCTCATGCCAAGTGTATCTTCTGCATAAAATGTGAATCATCTTCACTTACTATCTGCCAACCCCTTCCCCAACCTGTAGAGCAGCCGGGGTTGGCACTGCCATGGTTTTAAGTGATGGTTGTCAGGAGTGATTTCCTGGGGACCAAGCTAGGATGGAATTCCTATCCAAAGATAAAAACAATTAAAGCTCAAATGGTAAACAAATACAAACACTGGTCCTAAAGGTCAGAGGCAGCGCTGAGACTGAGATCCTAAATCCAGGAGTCTGATTTATATGGAGCAAAGGTAAGCCAGGGAATGATTGTGTGCCTGGAGGAGTAAATGTCTCAAAAACCAGAGAGTGCTGTTGAGCAGGTGAGTCAGGCTGGTCAAAAGTCAGGAGTAAAATGCAGGTAAAGGCAAGCCTAGTGGCAGAGTTAGAACTAATAATTGACAGACTAGCTTTTACTTTTAGAAATGTTGGCTTTTTCAACACACATGCATAATCTTTATAGATAATTTGGAAACTACTGTAAGCACAACAAAGAAAATTAAAATCACCTATAATTCCACCCATAGTCTCAGTTACCCAAGAAAGCCATGGTACATGTCATTTTACATGAGTGCAGGCTTATCTGTAAAAAGAGACCATATTTCACCACTGTGCTGTGCTTTGGGAAGTGGCTGCTTATAGATTGTCTGACTAATAGTGTGTGGATTGCAAGTGTTTCCTAACTGAGGTATATCTCCTTGTGGTCATAGAAGTATTTGCCTTTCAGAGACTACCCGAGAACCCTAAGGGAAGAACTTTAGACTCTGCTTTCAGTGCTTTGCTCCAGATGCACTGGTTTCCTCTCCAGTTCCTTCTCATTTCTAGGCTTTCACATAGGCTGAACTGCTCAGCTCTTCCCTGGCAAACTCCAGATTAACCTAAATGCTACCCTTTTAGGGAAAACTTCTCTGTTCCCTCTAAGCAATGTTGCTTCCTCCTGTGACTTCTCTGGAAGAATGACAATTCTTATACCTCTCAGGATCTTGCTTTGTAGCACGTACAAAAATTCATGTTTATGTACCTAATGACTTCTCTGCCATTGCCTCATAATGGCAGTGACCCTGCCTATCTTACTCTGTTTATTCCACTGTATTCCTGGCACCAAGCCCAGTGACTTGAGGTGGTAGGTAACTAATAAATGCCTATGAATGAACTTCAGATCCATTGGACAAATGGCTCCTGTTATTCAGATTGATTCCATTTTTAAGAAAAATGGTTAAAATTTGTAAAACCTTTCTTGCTTTGAGCCAGGTGAGAAAAAGAAAGCACCTTGATGTCACTCTGGTTCAGAAAACAGGTCGCTTTGAAAGAGATGGCCTAACAGTAGCATCTGGAGTCAAAGGAACTTCGGCTCCTATGTTTCCCATAGACCCTGAGGTTTTTCGCCTACGGAAATGGTACCCAGGCAATAGTCAGCTTTGGTTCCCAAATGACCCTTGCATCCCAGTCCTTGTCCATTTCACTGCTCAATTCTAAAGATTGGGATCACCACTCTATATTCTGGAATAATGATCACTATCTTTGGTAACTTCTGAAGGCGTGAATTGAGACAAGTGAATACCATGCTATGGTATTAGGGGCTGGCGGCAGAAAAGACTGGAGGAAAAAAATGGAATTTTGCCTTCAAGTAATTAAATGATTCCTGGGGGATAGAGGGGAGCCACCTATTCAATTCCTGGGCAAACTCTTACCCTGTGATAAACACTGAATGCAAGGTTTTATATGTCATGAAAAGCAATCTCTGATGAGCTGTGTCCAACACTCAATGGAATTCCAACAACAAAAGGATGGCATTTGTTATTATAAAAGTTCATGTTTCTGAATATTGGAAAAAAACAGATCACAAAAGATACTTCCAAAGCTCCTGTGTATATTTTCTGCCTACACTGATTTATGATGATTATGGGTCAATGACATGTTCTTTTTCCCTAAACCTTTCTTTCATAGAAAAAAAGCAACCCAATTCATAAGCTACTCCAGAAGAGGTCAATGATTTGGTTTAATTACTTCTCCATGAGGAGAAGCTCAAATAAATGAAGGTTTTTTTTGTATGTGAAAGCAAGCATGCATAGATCTATATATTACTTTCTTTCCTACAGAGGCCCTAAATGAACAATATAAGAGGACAAATAAAAGACTAGGTATGGTCTGCTTGCTAATCAATATTTATAGTTCAAAGATAAAAGAACAACTGATTATTAGAGCTCCACAGGGTCAGGAAATTTCAAGTGAAATAAAAGATGATATTGGCAAACAGTGTGCTTCCTCCCAGGAAGATAGTTTCAGAATGTAAGGGGCTTCCTAATCTCTGCACATCCATCCTTTCCCCTCACCCATTATGGAACACATATCACATTACATTAAATGAGATTTTTCTTACCTATTTGTATAGGTGGCTCAGTCAACCAATTAACAGCTGTTGAGCATCCCCTATGTATAGCAGTTTGAGGATGAGTGAGAGCACGGATTGTGGATGCAGGCAGATGGGTGCCTCCTCTAGTTTTGTGGGATCTTGGACTGTTTACACCACCCTCTATGAGATTTAGTGTTCTTATCTGTAAAACCAAGTTGTTGCATGGGTTAAATGAAACAATGGGTACAAAGTGAACACTGTTTTATTGGCATATAGTTACTGCACAATAAAAAAGCGATTATTATTGTTACTACTAGGCACCGAAGAGAATACATGGCTCCTGTCCTCAAGAATCCTGAAATACAGGAGCAAGATATGACTTGGGCATGTAAAATGATAGCTAAAAGTACAAGGCAATATGTCATTCCTGCTGAAGATGACTTGGATAAGCTAGTAAGTGGTATATCTCTCCACAAAATCTGGCAATTTTATGCAGTAGCAGATGGAAAAGAATCATATTTTCAGGTACTATTGTTATTCCATTTCACCTCTCGGAGTTATCAAAAATTTTTCCTCCTCTAAAAAGTTCAGGCAGGGGGTGCACCCAGCCCCCTCACTTACCTTTATGATGGGTTAGTAGCATCTTTTTTTCTAGTTAACTGCAGCTTGCTATAATGCAATCCATTTGAGTCTACTATGTCACTGCCCTATGTCACTGCCCTATGTAAAATTCTTTTAGACACACTAAAGAGTTATAAGAATTAGTAAAATATATTCAGAGAGATGTGAGAAGATAGCATGTTCATAAAACAAAAATAGAATTCTGTGTCCGTTCTAGTCCTCTGGGAAGCAGAAGCCAAGATAAAGTTAGAAGTATAAGAGATGTATTACAGGCAATACTTATGAAAGATAAAGGGGAAAGCAAACAGGTCTAGTCAAAGAATGCTTTCAGACTAATGCAGGTCTAACAGCTTTGAAAGAAGAGGAGAAAGGAAATGGAATTAGATAGGAAGAGCTTCAGACTATACTGCAAATCTGAGAAAGTCTCAGCCAGCCCAATTGGAAGCTCATAGCACAAAGATTACCCACAGAGGAATCTTCCTTCGGGCAGAAATGGCCAGGTCCACCATGATCAGTCACTGGCTGAGAGCTTCCCAGGGAATGCAGAACTTTGGCTCAAATGCCATAGTGGATCCCAAAGGTATTTCATGTGACTGTCAGTAACTGCACGCTTATCAGAAGATTTTCTCTCAAGCGAGCTCTGAGAGGTGCACCTCCATAGTTGGCACTGATGGTCTACAAAATGGAATAGAGAAGGAGAAAGAGCTCTGAGAAATTAAAAGACTGATTACTGAAATTAAACATTCAATTGAAGCACTGAAAGTTAAATTTGAGGAAATCTCTCAGAATGTAGAATAAGTCAAAGAGATGTCAAATGTAAAATATATGAAATAAAAAATGAGACATTAGAGGAGCAATCCAAGAATTCCATTATCCTATTAATGGGAGTCTCAGAAAACACAAGAGACATAACAAAGGAAATTACATGAAAAACAGAAAAGTTTCTATAACTGAGAATTATATTGACTGTTCAGTTTAATGAATAAAAAAATCCTATACTTGAACACATCCTCATAAAATTATAGACACTACACACAGAGATCTTCAAAACTTTCACAGATATAAAACAGTTCACAAAGGAATGAGAATCAGACTATCAGCAGATTTGTGAAGAGTAGCACTGTATGCTAGAAAACAAAAGATGCTATGTTGTAAGACTCTAAAGAAAATTATTTTCAACCTAGTATTCCACGTCCGACCAATAATGAGAGAATATTAGAGATATTTCAATTCCCCAAGCACTCAAAATGTAATTTGCAAGTAATTTTTCTCAAAAAGTTACTGGAAGATGCACTCCAGCATAACTAGAATAAAACAAGAAAAAGAAAGATGGGATTCAAGAAGCAGTGAATTTGTCCAAGGAAAACAACAATGGGAACGACATTTGCAGTAGACTGAGAGAGTACCAATCCAGATCAGTGCAAGAGGGCAGAGGGCACCAGGAGGGAGCTCTCAATGGAATAAAACATACGATTGACACAGGTCATAATTGAGGATGTGAGAAAAGACTGACATGATACCTCCCAAAAACTAAGAAAGTAGCAAGGAAAAATGAAAACACTAGGAAAAATAAAAATTTTATAAGAAAAGTATGATGCAATATGAAGCAAACCAAAATGTGGCATTGATTTAGCAAATGGTAATGCAGAGGAAAAAAATCTATTTGGCTTTCATGCTGGGAATAGTCTCTTTCAAGTGGCTCAAGAATGCTGGCATTGAGCCTATAGAATGAAAAGTAATCCTAATATACTATTTGGCCAAGCAGTAAACATTTACACATTTATACTAATGCAAACACAATTTATTCAATTTCAAATTTCAGAGTCAGCCTGCGAACAAGGGAGGAATATTGGTGCAATACAGGATGAAATGTAATTATTAATAAATTGTATAGTTTGACACTATAAAATTATATGCATCTAGCAAAGTTGGAATGTGAGGTGAAGGGAGAAATATAAAAGAAAGATTGAGGTCACTTTTCAAATCAGAATGACACAGTAGGAAATGGATGGAAAACAAATAATGTTAATCATATATATATATATTTTTTTTTGCATGCTGAATGGTAGGGGTCACATTTCATTCTTTTTCCATGTGAGTATCCCATTACTGCAGCACCATTTGTTGAATTTTTGTTTGTTTGTTTGCTTGGGGAAGTGTGTGGGCTGGGAATCGAACCCATGGCAAGTGAGAATTCTACCACTGAACTACCCTTGCACCCCTAATCATATTGTTTAATGTTACAAAAGTACCTGGTGGGTCCAAAGGGACAATATTGGGACATATGAGAAAACTGGAATATAGACTGTAAGTTGTATATCAGTGTTAGATTGCTTGGACTTAATAACTATACTTAAGTTGGTTACGTGAGTGAATATATTTGTTCTCAGGAAATACACATGAAATTATTACGTGTTCAAAGAAAATGATATATAAAATCTACTCTCAAAATATTTAGAAAACAGCTAAATATGTGGTTAGATAAATAGAATGATGCTTTAGTTTGTTAATGCCTGAATGTAATATATCAGAAATGGAATGGCTTTTAAAAAGGGACTATATTAAGTTACAAGTTTATAGTTCTAAAGCCATAAAAATGTCCAAACTAAGGCATCCAAGGAAAGCTACCTTGACTCAAGAAAGGCCAATTGGTCCAGAACACCTGTCAGCTGGGAAAGTACATGACTGGCACCTGCTTGTCCTTTGGCTTCTAGTTGCAAACAACTTCCCTGGGGGCGTTTTCTTTCTGCATCTCCAAATGTCTCCAAATGTCTCCAAATGTCTGTGTGGGCTCTCAAGCTTTTTCCAAAATGGCTTGCTCTTAAAGGATTCTAGTAATCGATCCACCTTAAATGGGTGGAAACACTCTCCATGGAAACCACCCAATCAAAGGTCCCATCCACAACCAGGTGGGTCACATCTCCATGGAAACAACTCAATAAAAAGATGCCACCCCACAAGACTGGATTAGGAAAGAAAATATGGCTTTTGTAGGGTTCAGAACAGTTTCAAACAAGTACAAATGATATTTCAAGTGAGGCAAAATGTTAAAAGTTGGTAGATCCAGGTATCTGGGTGGGTGTATGTTGGAATTCCCTCCATAGGTTTTATATTATTTTTGCAACTGGCTTATATGAGTTTGAAATTATTTCAAAATAAAAAGGTTTTTTTTAAGTATCTAATAGAAGAGTTAAAAATGATTTGGATAGTAAACATTGGGAAGGGAAAGAAGGACTTAATGTGAGAGAAATGTTCATTTCTCATAAGTTAATTGATGCTGGTAATAAGTGATATAGAATTATGTTTTCTATGTTTGCAGAAATAACTAACTGAAGAACTAATACAGAAGCAGTTAAAATAGGTGAGAATATATGAAGGGCTGGCCTGTTTTCATAAGTTCTTTAACATTATTTGATTTTTAGCAAGTACAAGCATTGTTTCGATAAAAATTAAAACTGAAAACAAAAGAAATCCTCAAATTTTATATCATTTAAGGAAACAGTGGTTGCCATAGTGATTTTATAACATATAAAATACATGTTATTTACCATCTAGAACAGTAGATTGTAAATGTTTTCAGTCTCTAGGTTTCTTCAGTTGGGCAGAAGTTTATGTGACAACCTGTCCAATTTTTTACAGCTTGCCCCCCACCCCCCAGACTCTCTTTCTCTCTCACACAAACGACATTCCAGAATGGATGTGGAAATTGACACGATTCTTAAGGAGGCACAAATATAATAGTCACCACTTTTAATTGCCTGTCATGATTGAATTATTATTTCATGCCAGAAATAAAAACATGCAGACACTGGCATATTGTGAGCAATCAATTTCATTTCTGGTGACATAACAATTAGATGGATATTCTATAGCCCCTGATCTGGACATTATCCAGATCTCAAACCTGTTCCTTTTTCTAGCCTTTTTTGCAGGCTTTTCAGAGTTTAGAAAAAAACTTGTAGTTTTCATCTCACTTTAGATTCAATAGTCAACTTTTTTCTAGCCTTTTTTGCAGGCTTTTCAGAGCTTAGAAAAAATTGTAGTTTTCATCTCACTTTAGATTCAATAGTCAACTTGGTTAGGGAAACTGGTGTAATTGTTAACAACATCATCATGGCACCTAAGAACAGCTTCCCTGTTGTTCAGAAGAAGTTCACTCTACTCTGGCTTTTTCCTATGGCATCCATGGTTGGAGCCAAGAAAATATAGACTGTAAACTTCTCTTTGGAGTATTTGGGCCACTTGAAGCACAGCAAACACAAAGGCAGTCATTCATTCCACAATCTTGACTTTTACAAGTTTGTAGAAGCCCAAAAGAAATTCCTTTACAACATACTGTACCGAGATTTTATCTACTAAAATGACACAAATCATTTTCTTTTACTGTGCTGCTGAGGGATGCGTAAACATTTATTGTGTCTATGAGCTATGTACCATGTTCGGTGGTTTGCATATATTATCTCACTGAATCTTCACAATTATCCTGGGAGGCAAGAACTATTATTAGAGTCATTTTTCAAATATGAAAACCAGGACTTAAAGAAGTCATATAGTTGGTAAGCAATGAAACCAGGATTTCAAGCCTGTCTGCCTGGTTCCAAATCCTGTGCCCTAAAGATTTTCCAGTCCTGTTTGGACTTATCATTGTTCTTCTCCTGCTTTATATTACTTAAAATAAAAGACCTTCATCTCAGCAAATACTTTAGCAAATGCACTATTCTTCTTTGTATATATTATCTTGTTTTATTCCTAAATACATATTTCTTAAAAATTTTTTTAGGAGAACTAACCAAAATAAACTCACTGTGTTGTACCACTGTGTTGTACATTGGAACTATATCTCCTCTGTCTTTTACTAGAAGTTTATTAATTATTAATTTTACATCACAAAACCTCAACCAGGATCTAATTTCATCCACAGCTAACACATTTCTCTGGAAGGGAAGAACTAATTCCAAAGACTCATAGCTATTAAGTAATTTAAAACAATTTACTACCACATGAATTACCTTAAACTTGCTTGTATTGGATAAAATTTTAGCACACTTTTTTTAAATTAAATGAAATTTTACATCATATCCAAAATAGCAAATTTGCAATTTTCAAAAAACAATTAGTTAAGAAACAAAATGGCAAATTATAAACACAACATGCTGTTATTATGGCATTTTAGTATTCATTTATTCTGTATGAGTAGTTTAAAATGGCATTTTATTTGGAATTTTAAATAATCTACATTTCAATGTACAGAAATAGGAATATATATGCCCAATAAAGAAATTGAGGTACCCTATTAAAAAATTAAAGATTCAGCAATGGGAGAAATTTGTAGTATTGTGGATTTTTTTTTAATTGAACAGTACTAGGCTGAGGTCTGCTATTCAATAAGGAGAAAAGCAAACATACATCACTTGAGTGTTCACAGTTTATATTGGTGAAGTTTTTGCATCTATGTTCGTGAGGGATATTGGCTGGTAACTTTTTTATAATGTCTTTGTCAAGTTTTGGTATCCACATAACTCTGGGTCCATAAACTGAGCTTAGAAGTGCTTCTTCTGTCTTTATTTTCTTAAACAGGCTTGGTATTAAATGTTAACAGAATTCACCAATGAAACCATCTGGACCTGAAGTTTTCTTTACTGCAAGGTATGTGATTACAAATTCGATTTCTTTAATGAATCTGAAGCTGTGGGAATTAGGTTCAGGTGTCACCTTGGCCAGGTGGTGATGCCCCGCTGTTCTGTTTTTGTGGCCTTAACTCATCAGTATGTGAAATTCATCTATGGCTGATTGCATTTGTGGTCGGCCAGGGGGAGTGCCTTCCATAATGAGTGAAGTTTAACTTAATTAGCTGGAGATTTAAAAGAGAGAAATCAGAAGAGAGCTCACAGTTCAGCATACCTCACCTTAGCACTCGCAGTTCAGCCCAGACATTTGGAGATGCAGAAAGGAATCACCCAAAAGGAATGACCCTGGGGCAAGCTGTTGGAACCCAGAAGCCAGGAGAGAAGGCTGGCAGACATCATCACCAGGTGATTTCCATGTAATAGAGAGCCTCAGATGAAAGCCAGCTGCCTTTCTGCTGAAGAACTATACATTTTTAACTAAATAAATCCCCTTATTAAAAGCTGATCTGTCTCTGACATGTTGCATTCTGGCAGCTTTAGCAAATTAAAACAGAGGCTGATCAGGTTTTTCTATTTCTTTTTGCATCAGTTTTGGTAATTTGTTTCATCCAAGGAGTGTGTCTATTTCATCTAAATTGTCAAATGTATTGGCAGAAGTTGTTTATGTTTTTATATTATCCTTTAGGTTTTATTTGCTCTTGTTTCTCTAACTTCTTAAGGTGGAAAATTAAATCAGTGATCTTATCCCTTTCTTCTTTCCTAACATAGACATTTAAACATACACATTTTCCCCTAAGCACTGCTTTAAACTGCATCCCACAAATGCTGATACAGTATGCTTCCATTTCTGAGTTTAAAATGTTTTCTAACTTCTCTTGTGATTGGTTTTTGACTCATGGATTATTTAGAAGTATGTTAATTTCTAACTATTTTGAGGTTTTCTAGATGTAATTTTGGTTTTTATTTTAAAACTTAATTTCTCTGTGGTTAGAAAGCATACTCTGAATGATTTTAATCTTTTCAAATTTATTTAAATGCTTCGAAATTAATTTTGTAATACATCATATGATCTATTTTGTTGAACATTATTTGTGAACTTGAAAAGAATTATATTCTGCAATTGTTTGATGTAGTGGTCTGTAAATGTCAGTTATGGCGAGTTGGTGGGCAATTTTTTCAGGTAGTCTGTGATCTGTCTTTGCTGATTTTCTGATTTCTTGTTCTATCAGCTGAAAGAGAGATGTTAAAAATCTCCATCTATGGAAAAAAATCTCCACCTATGATTGTGGATTTGTCTTTTTCTTCCTCAAATTGTGTCAGACATTGCTTTATCTTTGGTAATATTCTTCATCTTTAAGTCTACTTTGATATCAATATAGGCACCTCAGCTCTTATGATTCATATTGTGTGGTATATATTTTTAATCTTTTAAATTTCAACCTGTTTGCATTTTTTTAATTTAACATACTTCTCTTGCAGACAGCATATAGTTGGGGCTTGCTTTTTTTTTTTTTTTTACAGCCTGACAATTCTCTCTTTTCATTGAGTGTTGTGTCCATTTATTTTTGTTTTAGTTAGCTAAAGTTGCTGAGTTGCAATCTACCAGAACTGGGATTTTACAACGGGGATTCATTAACTTACAAGTTTATAGTTCTGAGTCCGTGAAGACATCTTCTTCCTGAAGACAGGATGCCTGAGACCCGGGACTTCTCTATCACATGGTGGCATCTGCTGGTCCTTCTCTCCGAGGATATGTAGTTTTCAGCTTCTGGCTGCTCCATCTGTGGCTTTTTTTTTCTTTCTTTCTTTTTCTGAGTGTCTGTGTTCTTCCTGAGCTTCTGCGGTCTTTTTCCTCTTTGTCTGCTCTATGTTTCTCTCTCAGCTTCTGTTCTTTCACTCTGTCTTTCATCTTCTCATACAGGACTCCAGTAACCTCAGAATAATGTATAGGATAAACGCCCAAAGATTTATTTAGGATATTGGAACAAATGTAGACTGTGAGCAAACCCACCCATCCTCTAATTACATTTGCCAAGAGGGTCCAGGTAACTAGGTCCATCATAATAATGTTGGACCCACATTGTGGTTGTTTACTTAGTTCCTGAGTATAAAGGTGAAATAGATTTCATCAGTGAATGTCCAACGGTGATGGAATAGCTTGCTCCTGTAGTGCTCTCTGCTTACCAGCCTCCTCTTCTTGCTACCTGCTTTCCAAGACTGCTTTTCTGACTTTCTTTTAGATTCTGTACCCTACTCAATGAAACTTTTTGCTTGGTTTAGCTATAGTTGGTTTCTGATTTTTGCAACCTTGAGCCCTGATTAACAAACTGCATACAATATAAAACCAAGTAGATACAAGAAAAATTGAGAGATAGAAAGAGAGAGATTCCTGGTAACAAATTTTTATATCTCCTGGTTGCAGTTTTGCCCAGAGAATTCCCAGTTACTTAAGCCAATAGAATTCCATTTAATTACACTTTGTGTTTTTGCTGTTGTTGTTTTGCTCTAGCCAGAATTGGGATTCCTTCACATGAATTGGAAGTAAACATGAATTATATATCATTCTATTTCTAGCTATTTTTTAATTTAAAGAATTAGTGGATGAGGCATTTTTAACAATTTGGCCTTATCCCATTAACATGTGTATAGGTCATAAATGTACCACATAAAGAGGTAGAGTTGAAAGACTGAGTGGGCCTGAAATTTTGGGAAGTCTAACTGAAGAAAATAAAACTCACAATAAGCGAGAAGTTATTGTATCCTCATTTAAAGAAATAGATAAGAGAGAGGAAAGAAAGAAGGCAACTCCCATCCTTCCTCTGGAATCAGGCAGGATTTGTTGTCCTGTAGCAAAAGCACAAAAATGCTTGCTCCTATGTTTTATATAGTCCCAAGAATTTTGAGAAAAGGGTAAAAAGGAAGGGGAAGTGGGGAAAGTACGCCACCCAAAATATTTCAAGCACCTAATCATCTGAGAAGTCTCTCTCACACACAGAAACACACGGCCACATTAACACACACACACACACACACACACACACACTTCTACCAATGGAGACACTACATTTCTCATTTCTCTAATGTCACTGAATGAGGAACCCATATATGAACCAGCCAGCCATTTGCTACCCATTTTATATCTACCACTTTTTGACTTTTCTTATACAGACAGTCTCCCTGTGTTTGGAATTCACGGCTATTTGATTAGGCACTAAATGGGGATTTTACACCATTTGTAGGAATAGACTCAAGGGAAGATATTCTTTGCCACCATCAGCCTGGCATGGTCCTTTCCTTTCCCATTCAGGAAACGACCTTCCTAATTCTATCTTCTCCTCTGTCAGTGATTGATGCTAACATTAAAGACCTTTAACATTTAACTGAAAAAGTCATCTTTACAGAATGACAGCTCACTTCTGAAATTCTAGCCAAGTCAGCACTGACTTGGACCTGATTCCACTAGGTAAGGATAACTGGAAGCTTTTTTCCCAGGAGTATTCCACAGTTTTCTTTTTTCTTCTTTTTTTCATTGAATTAGTACCCAAACATTTTTCCAAACAAATTTTTGTAGAGCATCTATTCAGTGCCCAGCTCTAGAGCAGTACCAAAGCTACTCGAAGAGAAACAAAAGAATCATGTTTTTTCCACCCTTGTACTTAAACAAAGGATGTTTAAATTTCTCTACTATCTTCCAGTGTCTCCCCTTTGGTGGGGAAAGAAAACAGCTGATTACACAGCTGATGACTGAGGCTTTTCAAGGGCAATTGCCAGAGGACCCTGATGTGGGCAGCAGCTGTTCCTCATCCTCTGGGAAATTTACACAACCCTGGTGGGGGAAGGGAGCATGACGAACAAGCCATACCTGCCTTTCCCAGCATAGGGAAAAGAGACCGTGTAACTTCTGGGACTTGAATCACCCTCATTTCTCCTTAGTAAATCAATGAGTAAAGCAGGACTTTACTCATTAATTTAGTTTCCCTCTCCTACACATTTTTTTTCAAGTCTGCGCATGAACTGAAGAAGGAGAAATACCTGCACAGACCCAAGGTATATCACAACAGGAACATTGGGGTTTTACTTTGAAAAATATATTCCAAAATGGTTCCATATCTTATGAAACTGCTCTCTGTTTTTTATAGCCATCTTAGTACAATTGACAGACATGTATGAAGTTGTCTTGGAAATGTTTTCCTGTACTTGGGATGGGATTGGCTCCCTAGAGCACATTCTATGCTGAAGATGCCAGGAACTTGGAAGGATGAATTTCTTGGCATTGAGCTTGGTAGGATTGGGGCTTCCAGGGTGAACAACACAAAATCAGGACTTTTTCCCTGCCCACCCTCCCCTAAGCAAAGGTGCTAATCCTCAAGTTCAAAATATCACTTGAATAGCATGATCCTTAGAGTTCTTGCTTTAAAATGTCTGAAATGATCAGAAACACCAAGAGATCAGAAAGTGTCAGGAGGCTTATTTCACAAGGCTTTCTTTATCACTCGGGTCTCAATGGATGAGGAGATAGCCTGAAGTGGACTTCTCAAAGTGAACGGAGCTGCTGGTCAACCTCCCACTGACGGGGACAGGGTGGATCACTAATGAAGTGGTTAAATAGATAAAGCCTGTATTCAGCATCTGCCCACCTCCCTTTCCTGTAACACCTTATCCCTTTTAGAGACATCACAGATGCTCAGGGACACCTGCTTTTCTGACCATTGGAGGAATCTCTCTCCATAGCATATTAAAGCACAAATTAACTCTTCCTCCACCAATCACATACATTCCTCTTCAAAATGTGCCTGGCCTGATCAGCAACTTTGAGCCAAATATTGACCAACTTAATGCAATATTCTTTTGTGGGTTAATTGTCATTTTTAATGGAAATCATTTTTTAAGATATGTTTTCCTAATAGAATGCTTTTCAGGCTTCAGGGAGGACTGAAACCTAATGTAAGTTGTTCAGAAAACCAGAATTGGGGCCAGTGGGGTAGAAATGACAATAGGATAGGCCTATATGAAACATGTAAAAAGTTCTTTCTAACAAACTGAGCTATTAAAAAAATAGGAGGCAATGCTTTGAAAAGTAATGAGATATCTATCAGTGGATATTCTTGTTCAGGTAGAACCTTGGACTAGTTGAATCCTATAATGGGATCAAAGTATCAAAAGCATATACCAAGCAAACTGAGAGTAGCAGAATTAAAACACAAAACTATTGAGTTCTTACAAGGTGCTAGGCACTGTGCCTGGGTTGGGTGATACAATGAATAACTGAACACAGGTAAGTAGGGGATGCTTAGGGTGCTGGGAAACCTATGCTGGAAACCCAGTGCAGCAGCAGCTTTGGGGCTGGGATAGGGAGTCAGGGAATTTTTTGTATAGGAGGCAATATCTAAGGTCAACCTGATAGAATAGTTCAAGGATTTAGTTTGTAAAAAATGGACACTGCACTATGGAATGGGTTATATACTGTTTACAATAGTTACTCTATTTGTTACTCAAGAAGAATTTTCTTCTGATGTCTGGTGGGAAGGAAAGGAGATCTTTCATGTTATGGGATAAGAGGAAATATGTGTTATCATAAGAGATGTTTGTTTGTCTTCCAGAGACTACCTGAAAAAGACCTCAGCCTCCTACTAAACACCATTGAACAACTAAGTGTGTAGGCCCTTTGGGTCCTTCCCAGATGGACCTAGGAACATGTTCTACTGGATAGGAAGGGCACAGGTTGGAGAAGGAAAGAGGAAGAGTTTTACAGGCTCCCAGAAGAAGCTGATTCCATAAGTACTAAGCAGCTACCGAGTAGGGGAACCCAGGCGCCATGCTGTGAGAAGGCCCAAGCCACATGAAGAGGTCACGAGTAAATGCTCCAGCTGACACTCCCACTAAGGTCTCAGCTCACAGCCAGTATCAACTGCCAGACATGTCAGTGAGGATGGCTTCAAGACAACCCCAGCCCCAGCTGCCATCTCACTACATGCCCTTGACCACTGAGCAAGAACTACCTAGATGAGTATAGACAACCTTAACACCATGAGCGTTAGTAATAAAGTGATTGTTTGAAGCACTGCATTTTGGGGTGATTTGTTCCACAGCAATAGATAAAGAGGATACCCTGTTGTGCCCGTGGGCCATAAATTTCCAGAGAGGAAGAAATCCTACTAGTACTCGAGCATCAACATCCTTTTACTTATGATTGTCCCCATTTGCTTGCTGCTTAGTCCTTACAGAATTAGCTTCTACCTTCAGTATTTATCACTTTGAGTGAGAAAGTAACTACATTTTTGTAATGCCCTAACCTTCCAGACACTTTAGAAGTATGAATATAGAGAACTCTGTGGTTTTAGGAAGGAAAAAAAAATTCTTTTACACTGAGTTTTCCCTGGAAGATTCTCCTGCATGATGAAATGCTCTTCCTCTACAACTATGCTTGTCTCTCACTGCAGATGTGTCCACTGTGAAGGAAACTGGTGAAGTGGCTTTTTATTTTTGTTGGGTTTGTAGGCACATGGCATGTGACTGACACACATATGTTGGTTCCCTTCATTTTGGACTTACGTTTGCATTTTAGCTACTGGAAGATGTGGCTTTATGTGTCAGTATGTGGGGTCACCACTAGCAAGATGAAAAAGCATTATATAATCTGTATGCACTGCCAGACTAGAATTTCTTCCTGAATGTGATGATGCCACTAGTTTATTTATAAAATCCTGGTGAAGTGATGGGAAAATTATGACTCCTTCATGGCTACACCCTGTGAATCGTGGCATCATAACTGCAATGGTATGAAAATTTTTCTAGTCCATGGTTGTGGAAGAACAAATCTATGCAATTCTTCCCTCATAAAAAAGGATAAATAGATATGGGTGAGAATCAGTCCAGGGTCTGAGAGTTGCAACATCAAAATCTATTTTGCTGAGGTAAGGACTAGTGGAAAAAATGAGACCTTGAGACAAGGGGGGAGAATATTTGAGATCCCATGACACAGACCAAACTAAGAAACTTTGAAATCCCATATTCTCTTCAAACCTTCTGCAGATAAGAAGCCCAATTTAGCAGAGGGGCTGACAGATGATAAGGAGAACATGGAATTGATGGTGGATGAAGGAAGCTATGATTAACAACTTAATTCCCATGATCAGCCTCAGTAACAGAGCTGGGCAGCTAAGTGCTATGCTAATTGTTCCTTTTTCTAACTTATTTCCACACTACCATTCATAAAAGGCACTGGTAGTGGCTAGTATTTTATATTCAGGTGGGATTATGGCTGAATTCATATCACCTATAAGAAAATGGTAGCTGGTGGGACTTAATAAGTCCCATCTCTTCAGGACATGAGTTTTTACCCAGATGAAAGGATGCTGAGGTGAGGTGTGCCTCTAGATTATTGTCTACCTTTCTTCACCCAGCTTGGAAGCTGACCTGCATGGACGGCATAAGTCAGGCTTCCTTTCCTTCCTCCTGATGCTTACATTTGGCCAACTGGAGGCACTGACTGAGAGGAAGAGCAGGGTGTTGGTTTCTCTGACTCCCTCCTTTCCAGGTCACAGTTGACTGTGTCTGCGATGGCCACTATTTAGCAACAGTTAAGAGAATATAGACCTTGCCAAGCAGCTCTCTTCTAAGATTGCTGCTGTTTCTAGGCCTGGGGTGCTTCACCCATCCCTTGCTGATTTCCCTTAATCGCGCCCTCACTTTTTAAATAAGTCTCTTCACTAAACCCTCTTTAAGCATCCCTTTTTCTCTTTCCAGAACTCTGACTCGTGGTGGCATCATCATCATTGTCATTACAAATAACATTTATTGGGCACTTATTATATGTTAGGCATTGTGCCAAATACTTCATATGAATTAATTTATTTTTCCTTGCTACAACTCTGTGAGATATATACTATTGTTATTACTGATTTTACAGATTAGGAAATTGAAATTTAGAAACGGGCACATAGATTACCTAGATTTATCTAGCTAGTGAGTTTCTGAAGAAGAATTTGAACCTGGTCTTTAGAGCATAATGGAATAATGGAATATGTGTAGGAAAAGGTGGGCTTTGACGTCCAAGAGACTTGGGTAAAAAATATCAGCTGGTGACTTGAGTCAAGACATTGAATCCTTGTGAATTAGTTTCCTTATTTTGAAAATGGGAATTGTGTTGTCTCAGTCAGATATATCTCTTAGTATGCAAGCAACAGAAGCAATACAGGTCAATCAAAATTAGTGATTAGGAGAGTTCTAAATTAGTAGCAGAAACTAATGAATGTATTCTTCTAGGTTTCCATGTTGAGAAGAATGAGCTCCAACCATTTTCCATCCATGATTGACTATGTTCAAGATACAAATTCCTTACAGAGGGTGTCTACTTTGGTTTGCTTATCTTACTTGTCCACATTCTTAATCAAGTAAGATCGGATACCAAGACTGCATTCAATAATGTAGGGTTAATCTCCTTAGGAAAATCATTGTAAATTTCATGCTGTTGCACAGAGTAAAGACAATCATCTAGAGAAAGCACTGGGCACAGGGTTCAGGGCTTTTCTCTTCCTTCCTCTCGGTGCTTTCAGAGAATGGGAGCTCAATTGTAGCAGGAGGGATGGTAGTAGAGGGAATTTATCCTCCAACAGCTGAATCTATAGCCTACCTTCTTACAGTCTCCCACAGGAATTATTTGACGTCTACTTTCCCTAGTTCTGCCCAGCGACAACTGCTGACACCCCCACCCCCCACACACAATGCTGTTTCTTATACAGTTTCCTTTCTTTTGCTCATGATCATCTTCCGAGGGTCTTGCCCATTTCATTGTTATTCAAGACCTTGCTTTTATCCAATATCTCATTTTGAAATTCTCCAAACATATAAAAAATTTGAAAGAATGAAACGGTGGATGCTGACAAATACACCATTCTGGATTCCACCATTAATATTTTTGTTTACTGTCTTTATCACATACTTATTCGTCCATCCATCCATTTGTCCATCTGTGCAAGCCTCTGTTGATGACATTGTATCTTAATGACTTTAGAAATTTTTTTTCACAATGAGCCCAAATATTTTATATTATTGTTAGCAAAGGACCAACTCCTAGGTCCTATTGCACAAATCTCTCTTGGTCAATACTTTGAATGGAAGAAGTTTTTAAAAGATTTGATTCTCACACAAAAAAGCAGCCATCTGTTCTTTCTGATGGGTTCCTTGACTACTATCATTTCTAGCTGTCTCTAAAATACTTTTTTTTTTCAGAGAACTGCGTTTGGAATAATGTGAAAGAATTCTCAGAAAAAATTCACAGACTGAAGTGGCCCCAAACCAGGAGTTTCCAGATGGACCATTTCGTGGATGATAATAATAATAATAATAAATTTTTGAAAATATCCAAAATCTCTTACCAAAGAGATTTTCCCATCTAATCACCAAATCCTGGAGGAATCTAAGATCCTAAGAGTGAAACTTCTCATCTTTAGCATCAGATAAGCTTCTCAACTCCTCAGGGCTGTTTGAAAACTAAGGTATTTTACACACCCCAAATTGCATTAGATTCTTATGTGGCAAGGTGAGATTTGTGGTTTCCCTGCAAGCTCCTGAACTCAAAATTCAAGCATTTGGGTTCTTGTTGATGGGCTCACTTGTTGAAAGGATATTTTGAGCCAGTGATGGTCAAACTCTAGGTGCAAAGGTGATGAAGCTAAGGAATCACACAGTAGCCATTTCTGAAGTATAAATACAAATCAGTTTACATTGAACTCTAAAATGTGGAACACCTAATTTTAGTGTCATTTATCTGTCTTCTGACATGGAACGTCATTATCTGCATTTCATCTTGATGAATGAGTAGGGATGGAAAGGCACATTTTAGGAGTACCATAGAAGGCAGAATTGGCAGGTGGCTGAGGAAAAAGAGGAGATGGAGGAATAAACTTGGCAGTAAGGAAGAGACAGTCTAATTTATATGGCAAAGAATATTGGAACATAAACAGAATCCCATGTCAAAGATGAGGAAGTAAAGATGAAAGTAGGTAACAGTATGGGAAAAAAGTCATGAGCAATACCTAGTAGACTAATACAGACCTGGTGAAGAAAAGACATCAGTGAGCTCAGCTGGGCAATTCTCAGATAAATCAAAGCACAAGTTGTTGAGAACTGGCCTGGGGTGGCAGGATATAATAAAGAATGGACAGGAACTAGAGACATTTGGTTTGTTAGTGGCCTGCATAGACTCCCTATCCCACCCCTCCTTCCACCCTCTTCTAAATAGTGTCCTAGACTACTGTTCAGGTATTCACCATGCCCTCAAGCAGTCATATAACTCAAGTGAAGCTGGCCTCTCCCCCACCCCTCAACTCTAAGGATGGGCTTTCATTTGCTTAAGCCAATCAGCACACTCCCTCATCCCCATCCCAAAGCCACAGCATTGGTTCAGAGTTGGCCATGTGACCTTTACTGAACTGTTTGGGGAGGAAAAAAAAAAAACGTATTCTTTCCTTCTGGATGATGTGCTTTATGGCTGTGAAGTCCGGAACTGCTGCAGCCATGTTGACAACATGAGGGAAAACAGTCTTCAGGTGAAGTTTGTTCATGGAAGGCAGAATGGAGAAAGTCACATCATTGAGGACAGCACTGAACCACTGGGTCAGCCTCCTCTGAAGTGCAAAAAGCTCTGGACCTACCAAATTCAACCTCATCAGCAAATAGCAACAAAATGAGAGTGATGCTAGTGTAGCCCAAAAGTATTACAAGCATACCTCATTGGCTCAGATCTTCCCAGCACACATTATAGAATAGTCTACATATCACCTGGCACATAGGAGATGCTAAATTAAAATACAGGATGGAGAAAAAAGTTTTTCATTTTACTAATATTATCGCTAAAAAAAAAATAGGATTAGAAGCAAAAGTAAGGTATCTTGTGTATGTGCTGTTAGCAAAGTGATGGTGGTAGGGTTGTGAGGGTTGTGGCCCTGGGAAGTAAGGAGGACTTTGGGGGAAATTTTTCTCCCAACCATCTTCTGTGACCAAGAACAAGCTAAAATCACCTCGGGAGGTAGAAACACTGCCTTAGCAAAACAGCTTTTGTCACACCTCCTTGGCTACTCTTTCAAGTTATTGCTATTACTGACAGCCAGAAGCTCTCAAAAGGAGGAAGCCAGTGTATTTCTCTTTATATTTTTCAGGGCAGAGGGAACTACCTAAAAAAAAGAATAATATTATAGACAGTGTCATGTTAGAGCTCAGCTCTGAGACTCTTCTAAGGAAACTTCATGGCCCCAAATAGTCTCTTTCTATTGGTATCTGTCATCCCATTTCCAAGGTGGGGATAATAAATGAACACAGTCTTGTTGAGATGCTTGGAAAACCTGCAAGTACAAATTACTCAGGAAATACTCAGGTACTAGCTGGATAAGAGAGAAGAAATTATACTCTAGGATAAATAAAAGCTGCATTTTCCTTAGTCTTCATTAGTGTGCAAGGCTAATGGATAAATGGTCAGTGAGCGACACCCAGGAGCCCTTTGTTAATGGTCCTAAACAAATTTCAGAAATCAAACAAGGCATCCTCTTGCTCATAAACAAGGTCGTAAAGTGGTTACACCAATTTCCAAGCTACCATTGTAGGAGGAGTTTTTTTCTTTATAGACTAAACAGTTTTATGGTGGCTGATTTCCTTCTGAGAGGAGCAGTGCATCTTGCTTATCAAGATTATGAGTAGCCTCAAGGGGGTGTGTGCTTTATTATTGGGAGACAGGGAGTTAATAAATATGATGCAAGTTAGAAAGAGTGTTTCACCTATGGGGAGAAATAAATGAGATGAACAGGGTAATTAAAGAAAAGGAGCAGCTTATTCAATGCTTTCAGTATTGTGGCAAGTGTCTCTAGAAGCTAAAGGAGGCACTGGTGTCACTACCTGGAGGTAAACAGCAGAAAGACCAGAGATTAGTGATAGATTAAATATCGGGTGACTTCTAAGGCTTACCTTGGGACAGCATGGGTCAAGGCGCTCATTGAAGTAATTTACCAAGAACTTGGAAGCACATGTACAAAGCACATAAAGTGATAAATGAGAGGAACCCTTTGCCCTCCTGCGACTTACGTTGTATTAAGGGAGACAGATTATGCATATAGAAAGATGGGATATGATACCCAATATTGACACCTAAGGGCTGGAGAAGTTATAGCCACTCTGGATATTGCAGGAGCTCAGAGAATCCCTGTGGGCTTGGGTGGTAGGAGAAGAGAGAGGTGGTCTCGAGCTGGGCTTTGCAGAGAGTGTAGGGCTGACTGGTTGGATAGCTGAAAATGTGTATGATGGGAAATCAGAGGGATAGAGGGAAAGGACAGGAGAGGTGGGCCCCTGTTGACTCTGGGACATCCATAGATGCTCTGCATGCCCACAAATTATTCTTTCTTATCCTTCAAGCAGGAATGCTGTATATAAAGGAAGATGATTTGAATGAATAGAAAGAATGCCATGGAGGGTTTCTAAAACTTCTTAAAGAGAACAATTCAATTGAAGTGCTGGCTTTCTATTACTTCTGTGTGTGCACTTGTTTCCTCCATGCAGAAAAAAAAGGAGAAAAAAAGGGAAATATCAGCTCTAGTCATGATAGTAGCTATTCACTGACTACAATGCAAGAGGAGTCACTTCCAAGAATTTAAGAAGTGTTGTAAGACCATTATTTGAAATCTGAAGTCACTTCAGTTACCATATAAAACATTTAAAAAGAATTTCCTGGATATCTACTTTGGAAATTTCAGAAGAGAAATTACATTAGGGAATTAGTCATCAGGCACCAGGACAAAGCCATTCACATGTCTGTCTGGGTTGTCATCTGCCGTATTTCCAACCTACGCCTCAGCATCGTCATGTGGACAGAGGGAAACAAATGATAATATGGGAAATGATGATGACATCTTCTGTAAGTGTCAAAAGTCCCAGGGATCTGGAATTACTGAATGGTTTCCATCTTCTTAAAGAACAACACCTCTCAATGGTGACTAGTTGATGTCATCTGGATGGTACAGGCCTATTAAAGATGAGTTCAACACAAACTTGACTTCTTTTTACGGTAATCAGTTGCTCATCACTTGAAATGCTCAAGTAATGTGTCCTAAGCAACAAAGCTAAAGTCCTGATTTTATTTTTATTTTTCCCCTCAGCCATGGGCCAACATCTGCCCATCTCCTGTCTTGGAGAATGGCACCACCATCAATCCAGTGAGCCATGCCAGAAACACCGGATTTATCCCAGATCCCTATCTTTTCCCTCAACCACTTTCCTGTTTCTCTCATTTTCTCCTGAGCATGTCTCCCGATCTGATCCTTCCACCAAACTGACCTCCATAGATGAGGCTCTCACTATCACTCACCTGGGATTTTACAATCCCCTAAGAGGGCCCCTTTGCTCTCCTGTGGTCTATTCTAGATAATGAATTAGGAGTTATCCTTCAAAAACACCATTCTCTTCATATTAGTTCCCTAACTTAAATCTTTCACTGTTTGTAGAATAGGGTTCAAACAATTCAGCTGGTGTAGAAAAATCTTCATGATCTGGCCCCTGCCTACCTCCACAGCTTCATTTCTTGCCATATCCTCCATTTATTATGCCCCACAGTCCAGCCATACCAAATTATTTTCATGTTCTCTGAATGCATTCCACTGTTTCCTATTTCTATGTCCTTGTTCAGGCTGCTTCTCCTGCCTGGAATGTTCTCCAGTGACCACGTCTATATGATCAAAAAAGCTCATCTTTGGAAGCTCAGCTCAAGAATTATATATGAAATATTTCCCAGTTGCTCCCCTAAAATGAATAATTTTGAATTCAGGACCTATAGTCTATGTTGTCTTCTGATAGCACATATACCTATTATGCTTTCTGGTTTACATGTATGTCTTTCTTTTTAGACTGAAAGTGAGGTATGATGTCATATTCAACTTTGTATTGTATTTCTATGCCATCTCTGTATACTTGTTTTTGCCAGCATGTTGGTCTCCGCCAAAGGGAGAGCTGCAAAGAGGCTGCAAGCCTGGAGAAGGAAGTAGGGATTTGCTCCTTCCTGTCTGCTTCTTTTTGGCTTCTTGCCTGTTTCTTAGTCATTTAAGCACCTCTCCAGTTAAGCGTCTTTACCTTCCCCCAGCAGCAGCTGAGTTCAGTTTGCAATTTCTCTGACCCTTGCAGAAGGAAATCATTGTGTCTCTAAGAGATACCAGCAGAAGCCAGTGTCCCAGAATTCTGAGTCTCAGCCCCTGAGGGCATGCCCTCCGAGCTTATAAAATTAAAAAATTCCAATCTCTTTCCTTGTTCTCCCAGCCCTTGATGTGGAAGCTGTTTCTAGCAGTTGCTACCTCAGTGATATTGTAGAGTTCTCTTTTTACACTTTTAGTTACCTACTTAACAACTACACCTAGTTAATGAATCTTTCTATTACATTTACTCTGTTAAAACTACTGGCATGGTTTCTGTCTGCTGACTGAACCCCGATTGATAGACTTACCAAACCAAAGGGGAAATCTTTTATCATGAGAGAGTCAACTTCAGATTTCTTCCCATAGTAATACTAATAGACTCAAAAATATTTTACCAACAACTTTAGCCACTGTCTAAAGCTTACCTCCAAACTATCCATTGAATTTGTCATGTTTTAGCAGGTAACATTTTTTACTAGGATGTGCTCATCCTCCAGGTCATAAATCTTACCTCTTTGCTTTAGAGCGTTCCTGCCTAATTTATGCTAGTCACTTCCTACGGGACCTAGATAAAACTCTTTGTGACCAGTTTGAACTTGGTTCAACCATGCCCTTACTTCTCATTCCAGTCCTGTGTGACGGGGCTTACTGTCTTAAGCATATGCTCAGATTCCCTATGGTTGCATGTTTCCAGTCTTCTCCTCCATTAGTCTGAGAGCAGGATCATTTCATCAGTTTCTGTGAATCCCCCATGGCCCAGTAAATATTATACAAACATTGAAAATAAGAAGTGAGTAATCAGGCAAAAGGAAAATCCATTTGCTTTGAATTATCAATGTTCATTGAGTTGGAAATCTTGGGCACAATAGCACTCAATAAATATCACCGATTGAGCATTTAACTAGTTAAATTTATGATCCTGGTTTCCCATGACTATTCCTGACTGCTGTGCTATTGTTATTTGGATAGAGGTCTCCTATGGGCAACATTTTAATTTCTATTAATGGTGATGGAAGTAGACATAGCAGGAAGACCCTGAGTTTAAAGTTCAAATTCCAAATATGTCACCTACTACCTCTATGGCTTTGGGCAAGTTACTTAACCTCTGGGAGCCTTGGTATCCTCATCCATAAATTTGAGTTATAATATTAAGAAACATTTATTGAGTGTTATATACCAAGCTTGTTTTAATGACTTGCGTGTCATTTAGACTAGTATTATAACCCTCACAACAATCCTATTAAGCATTTAATAACATACTTCCTTTGTGGGGAGCGGGGGGGCATACATGGTCCAGGAATCAAACCTGGGTTTCCCGCATAGAAGGTGAGTATTCTACAACTGAACCACCCGCGCACGCCCTATACTCCCATTTTGTAGACAAGGAGACCAGTATTAGAGAAGTTAAATAACTTGCCTAAGATCACCCCAACTAGGACATTACAGGGTCAGTATGTAAAACCAAGCAATCTGGCTCCAAAGTCTAGCTTCCTAACTCTTCGCTCAACTGCCTCTTTCCTTATGTGGTTACCAGTAATCTTACCAATGAGCCGATATAATTTGAAGGCAGGGCCCATGTAAGTGTTGCATAAATAGTTGCTATCCTGGTACCCTGGAAGGGGATTCGGAAAGAGATTGGATTTAGTAGTGTCAGTTCAGATTAGATTTACTATTGAAATGACTTGGCTAGTGTGGACTGTTATTTTTGTTATGAACAATTTGGCAAAAGCCTCTGCCTTGAATAGTAGCAGAACATTTTCCTGCTATCCTTTAGTGGTCAACCTGGAGAAAAGTGTTTGGTTCTGTAGTGTTTATCCTGTGTTCCGTTGCTAAGGAAAAGGTGATGTAGCTAGATAAAAAGGCAAAAGATGAAAGTTGAGCCATGTAGAGGAAGGAGGTTTCCTGAGTAAGTCATCTAAAATAGCACACACTCTCCATTTGCCCCGCTTTATGTTTCTTCCTGGAACCCATCACTGTCAGACATATTACTAAATGTTTGTTTTTATGTCGTCTGTCTCCTCCATCAGACTATAGGTTCCATGAGGACCAGATCTTTATCTGTTTCGGATGAATGCTCATTGCCTAAAACAGGGTCATGATCAGTAAGTGTTTTAGTTTGCTAAAGCTGTCAAAGGGCAATATGCCAGAATTGGACTGGCTTTTAGCAGTGAGGTTTTATTAATTTACAAGCTTACAGTTCTGAGGTTGTGAAAATGTCAAAATTAAGGCTTTAACAGGACAATACCTTTTTCCTAAAGAAAGGCTGCCAGCAATCTGAGGCTGGTCTATCACATGATAAGGCACATGGCAACATCTGCTGGTACCTATCTTTTCATCCAGGTTTTATGACTTCCAGCCTCTGGCTTCAGGGGCTTCCTCTCTGACTCTCTGGCTTCGTCTCTGTCTTCTGTGTCTTTCTCTCTGCATTTCATCCTAGGACTCCAGTAAGAGGATTAAGACCCACCTGGGGCACACATCAACTGAAACAACCAAATCAAAATGTTCCCACCCACAATAGATCTCCACCCATAAGAATGGATTAGCTTTAAGAACATAATTTTCTGGGGTACATGCAACTTCAAACCATCACAGTAACTAGTTGTTGAATAACCAGTGGACAATTCCAACACAATTTTCCAAAAGATGCATAAAGATTCTACATATGTTATTGATCACACCAACCAATGCAGGAATTGAGGTTATACTCTTAACTTTTAACCAAAAGAAAGATCCACGTGCCACATGGAATCAGTGTGTTTCCTTTAGCTCTGAGCACTGGGTCCCATTTTAGACTTGAACCAGGCAGGGCAGGTTGGGCTGGTGGCCCTGGAAGAAGTCCTTCCCGTCCTGGTCCCTGACCACTGCCAATCCTGGCCCTTGCTCTGGATTGGCAAGAAGTGTTCTACACTCAGCACATTCATCTCCTTACACCTCATTTGCCATGTCACACATATCAGCCACACGTCCTGTGCTCTTCTACTTAAACTCCTGCATTCACCAGAGAAAATCCACTGAGACATATAAATCTTCAGCCACAATCCATATCATCCCTTAGCTCTCTCTGTGAAGTTCCTTTGGCTGCCCTAGAGTTAATCACTTCTCCTTGCATGCTACTTTGTATCTCATATATTCCTCTATTATTTGCTCCAATCCACACTGTTGGACAGGGATTTGCTTATGTTTATTTCCAAGGCCTGACCCTGACCTCATGGAAAGCATTGCGATTTTATATTTTATGTATAAAATATAAGGACATGAGAAACAGAAACAGCACACAGAATGGGGCTTTTCACATAGCATGTGCTCAGTGTTTGTTAAATGAAAGAATAAAAGTGGAGATACCCAGTTTCATGGGTTGGCCTATGACTGCCAAAGAAATATGTTCAAACCCTAATCCCCAGTCCCATGGATGTGACACTGTTTGGAATTAGGGTCTTTGAAAATGTGATTAATTCAGAAGAGGTCAAACTGAATTAGGATGTAAGATGGCCATAATCCAATATGGCTGGGGTCTATAAAAAAGATAACTGGACACAGACTTGTGGAGAAGACCACACGAAAGTGGAGGAGGCAGAGGTTGCTGTGCGGCATCTACAAGCCAAGTATCATCAAGATTGCCAGCAAACACTAAAAGCTAGAAGGGACAAGGCAGGGTTCTTTTCTAAGGTTTCAGAGGGAGCATGGCTCTGCTGACACCTTAATTTCAGACTTCTACCCTCTAGAACTGTGAGACAATAACATGCTGTTGTTTAAAGCCACTCTGTTTGCGGTACTTTGGTACAGTAGCCCTAGAAAACTCATGTACCCATTTGGGTGGTTTGGAACTGTCATGTACCCCAGAAAAGGCCATATTATTTTCATCCACTCCTATGGGTGCAGACCTATGATGGGTGGGACCTTTTGATTAGGTTGTTTCAATTGAGGTGTGACCAGACCCACACTTAAGTTGGATCTTAATCCTCCTATTGAAGTCCTTTATAAGAAGATAAAAGCCACAGAGGAGCAAAGAGATGAAATTAAGAGAAGCTAACAGTGAAGATCACCAGAGAAGCTGAGAGAGGGAGCCAGGGAACTCTGAAGCCAGAAGCTGAAAGCAAGGAAACTCAGGAGAGAAGAACCAGCAGACATCGCCATGTGCCATGCCTTGTGACAGGAGAGCCCCAGACGCCAGCAGCCTGTCTTCAGAGTCCAGGTATCATCCTGTTGAAGCCCTGAGTTGGGCACTGTCATGGCCTAAGAACTGCAAGTTGTGAGTTAGTAAATCCACAATCCACTTCTGGTATATTGCATTTTGTTAGCTTTACCAAAACAAAACTTCCAGTAAGTAGATATGGGAAATGGAAGAGTAGTGCTTGGGATACAGGGATGATTAGTGTATGTGTCTGAGAATCATGGGCTTGGGATGAAGATGTAGTGACTGAACCTTTGAGTGTATGCTTTATTTTAATTTGATAAATATTTGTTGAATATTGGCTATAAATAGGAAAGCTGGCCTAGTGGCTGAGGTTAAAGCAATAAAACACCCATAATTAATCTTGATAATTCTGTATTGTATGAAAGATATGGACACTGGAGTCAGGCAAATCCTCCCAGGCTCAGTTCCACTTACTAGCTGTGTAACTTTGGGCAAGTTACTTAACCTTTCTGAGTCTCAGCTTCCTACATTAAAATGAGAATTAAAAATTACCTAATTCATGTGTTATTATGAGTTATAAATGGGACAAGTCATAAAGTGTGTCAGGTACATAGTCAAGGTGTGATAAATGTTAGTTATCAGTACTAATGGCTGGATAAAATCTCAAAACACTATTCTCTATATATCTTCAAATCCAAGTAAAGAGTCACATTAACTTTTCATATACATTTGAAAGTATTTACCAACCCCCCAAATGTTTCATTGAACCACATGAAATGACCAATATTCAATGGATTGTGTCTTATTAAAATGGCATTATCCTTTTATGGCTCACTTTTCCTTGTATATCATTGGT
>PVIY010007726.1:16016-80792 GCA_004026745.1 Myrmecophaga tridactyla | reverse complement strand
TTTAGTATTTCTTGCAGAGCTGGTCTCTTGGTCACAAATTCTCTCAGTGACTTTTTGTCTGAAAATGTTTTAATTTCTCCCTCATTTTTGAAGGACAATTTTGCTGGGTATAGGATTCTTGGTTGGCAGTTTTTCTCTTTTAGTATTTTAAATATATCATCCCACTGTCTTCTCGCCTCCATGATTTCTGCTGAGAAATCTACACATAGTCTTATTGGGTTTCCCTTGTATGTGGTGGATTGCTTTTCTCTTGCTGCTTTCAAGATCCTCTCTTTCTCTTTGACCTCTGACATTCTGACTAGTTAAGTGCCTTGGAGAACGTCTATTTGGATCTAGTCTCTTTGGGGTACGCTGCGCTTCTTGGATCTGTAATTTCAGGTCTTTCATAAGAGTTGGGAAATTTTCAGTGATAATTTTTTCCATTAGTTTTTCTCCTCCTTTTCCCTTCTCTTCTCCTTCTGGGACACCCACAACACATATATTTGTGTGCTTCATATTATCAGTCAATTCCCTTTGTCCTTGCTCATATTTTTCCATCTTTTCCCTATAGTTTCTGTTTCTTTTTGGATTTCAGATGTTCCATCCTCCAGTTCACTAATCCTAACCTCTGTCTCTTGAAATCTACCATTGTAGGTTTCCATTGTTTTTTTCATCTCTTCTACTGTGTCTTTCATCGCCAAAGGTTCTGTGATTTGTTTTTTCAGACTTTCCATTTCTTTTTTTTGTTCATTCCTTGCCTTCTTCATGTCCTCCCTCAATTCATTGATTTGGATTTTGATGAGGTTTTCCATTTCTGTTCGTACATTCAGTATTAGTTGTTTCAGCTCCTGTATCTCATTTGAACTATTGGTTTGTTCCTTTGACTGGGCCATATCTTCAATTTTCCTGGTGTGCTTTGTTATTTTTTGCTGGCGTCTAGACATTTAATTACCTTAATTAGTTTATTCTGGAGGTTGCTTTCACTTATCTTACCTAGGGCTTTGTTGCTAGATGAGTTTGTTGTCTATCTGTTCTTTGACCTTCAGTTCAGCTTTTTCTGGGCCTCTAGCTTAAGTTTTGTTTAACAGAGGGTAATTTTTCAGTTCTTGTCGTGTTTGTAAGGTGCCTTTTCCCTCCCCACCCTTAGGAGGGTCTACATAGGTATTACTGACACCAGCCAGATTTTCCCGGACTAAACTGGCCTCCTACCAGGGGGAAGGAGTCACCTGGGTCAGTTTTCCCTGAGGGTGAGACCCGGCAGGTTGAAAGACTTTCCTGTGAAGTCTCTGGGCTCTGTTTTTCTTATCCTGTCCAGTATGTGGCGCTTGTCTGCCTGCGGGTCCCACCAGCAAAAGATGTCATGGCTCCTTTAACTTTGGAGGTTCTCCCTGCTGGGGGCGTGGTCGAGACAGAGGAGAGGTTGTAGGCTGGTTTTAATGGCTTCAATTTGCCAAGTCCTGGTGTCTGAGTTCCTTGAGAGAGGGATTCCACCTAAGTTGGGCTTCACACCTCCCCTGGGGAAGGCTCAGGTGGGAGACAGCCCTGAAAGCAGTCTGTTTCTGCCTATGCGTGGTGCAGTTGCAGCCGGAGAAGTCCCGCTGCTGAATCCAGAGGCTGCCAAGTCTCCGTAGAAACAGCCACGAAAACCCCCATTTTGTCCCCTTCCCTCTTTTTCGGTTAGCCCAATAAGCGACTTCTGACTTGCCCAGTTTCGCGTGAGCTGGGGGCCTACTTTTAGTAATCAGAATTTGTTTATTAATGCCACAATTGGCGCTTGGTTGGACTCAGTCCCCGCTACTCTTTCCTTTCCCTCCGAGAAGCCGACTATGGGGGAGGGGTGCCGGGCGCCGGCTGCCGTGGCTTGGGGAACTTACGATTCCGGAGACTTGCAATCGGTCTAGCTGCTCCAGACCTGGGCACGCTATGTGTCCGGTCACTATCGTGGTTCCGGGAGCTGTTCTGTACTGTTTCTGGTTATCTAGTAGTTGTTCTGGGGGACGAACTAAAACGCGCACATTGCTAAGCCGCCATCTTGGCCCCTTGTGAAGACTTCTTAAAATGAATACAGAGATTTCTAATATGATGAGTTTAGGATGTTGTTGCCAATTTTTCTGTTTTTCTGTACCTTGATGTCACTTTAAAGGAGAAAGGAGGCATATTAGTATGACCTCTCACTATCTTCAACCAATAGTTTATCTGATATTTGTTGATTTCATTAATTTAATATCCTGTAGTCTCATTTCTCTAATGTCTTAATTCTTGCAGGAAAGGACTTTACCTTCCTCTTTAAGTTATCTTTTAGAAGTATGATGAGCTTTTAGATCCCTCTAAACAACTGTATTTACTCTTTTTTCTATTTTATATATTCATTATTCTGCTTATTCCTATTGTAAAGTTTTCCTCAGAGCATCATGGCTGAGTATAACTTAAAAATGTCTTTATTCATTTTTAAAAAGAAGTTCAAGCAAATGGAGCTTTTACTTATATTTTGGGTCCTTAATATTAAATTGTTTTGCAAGAAATTTGATTTCTAATTGTATATGTGTTGAAATTATTTGTCTGCATTCTTGAATATAGTTAGCATAAGACTAGTGATAGAAAAATGTTTAGGAAAAAAAGCAGAAATGAATGACCAAGAATAAGATCCCTTTTGGATTTTCAGCACTAACTCTTTTTGTTGTTTGTTTTCATTTTAATTTATTCTGTGCAGTTTAAAGTGAAAGTTAAAACATCACACAGACAAACCACAAAAGCTTTAGATATAGTACTGACTGTTTTTAAACAAAAACAGGGGAGAGGTAAATGATGATTTTACAAACATTCCTCATCTCTAATTTTACATCTTGTTACACAAAGATATTATTAACACACACAAGTCTAATTCTTTATCAAGTTAAGTAACAAGATGACAATTCATTATAGCACAGCATAGAATGTTTCCTTTAAGAAATTCCAGTAGCACTATTTGTTGAATGCTTATGCTTAGGACTGACTTGGAGGGTAAATGTTAAAACATTCTTCATTAAAAAGGCAATACATGGACACTAACAAATGGGAAATGTAACTTTTATTAGTATAAAATAAAATGCTACTCTTTATGCTTTAAGTTAAAAACTGTAGGATGCTTTAAAAGTGGATGATAAAGGTGCTTTAATTCTAGGGCCTTTGACAAAGCACTACTTTACTAGTTGTTTGAAAGTCTATAACCTTTGTGTACTGCTTATTGGCTTTTTTGGGGGGTGGGGTGAGGTGTGGAGGGGTGCCCAGGCCAGAATGAAGGCCGGGTCCCCCACCTGGCAGGCAAGAAGCTCATTGTCAGTAGTAACTCTTGATGAATCTTGAGCAAAACCTTTTTTTGATATCTGTGTACTGAATGTTTCTGTTTCAGGTTTCTGCATGTTTTCTCACATTATCATGTGAGCATTCATTGTCTCTGTGGTTTGCATTGTTGCTTTAGGGAATTGATGATATGCCAATTTATTGAGCTTTCACAATACTAGGAATTTAAATGTACATGCTTCTTACATTTTTTTAAAAAAGTCTTGTGATTTTATTTTGAATTTTTTTGCAAAACAACTTAGTTGACTGATAAGTTATCTTAAGATTTCCTAAGGTGGCTGCCACTTGAATAATTTTATGTGCCTAGGAATCACATTAGGCATCAACTTACATATTTAATTTAATTTATATACACAGAATCCTTTTACAATTGCCTAAATATTTAGAATTTGTAGAATATTCATGCCCTGCAGAAAATATTTAATTTAGGTCATGAATATAGTATTTATAGATGATCATTTAAAATGCTAATATTATTATTAAATAATATTCTTGATGTAAAAATATTTGAAATACTATATAAATTTGAGGATTTTAGATTTAACATTTCCAGTTTCTAGTGTAAGAGAATGTCCTACAAGGTCTATAACATTTAACAATGTATAATTATGCTGAAGCATGAATTTGAATCACTTTAAGAAATGTCTCTTATTGAATGTGCAAACCTAGCCAGTTTGCTCTTGCATATGAACTCATGTGAGGTGTTATAAATTCATTTGTTTGTAGGAAAAAGTGTCCATAGAAGGAAAGCTAGCTGCTAATACTTCTTTTGGAAATTTACAAATCTTAAGATGATGATTTTGGAAAAAGTTTGTGTGGGATATCAGATTGATTAATGGCTTACGCCAGTGAAATTTACACAGTTCTAGAACTAGACACACTATTAGTGAATCTAGCATAGTGAATTCTCTAGCCAGTGCAAAAACACTTATTCAAGTGAAAGAGAAGTCTTTACTGAGTTTAAAGAGAAGATAAGTTATGGTTTGAACCATATGCATAGGAAAAATGCACTTGTACACGGAAATGTGATGCAGGAGAATTTTATTTTGATGTTAATAAAAGTGATTTTAGTTTTTGTTGATGAAACTAGTGGAAGATCTAAGAACATCAGTTAAATGCTTCACTTGTTTTATTGGGAAATTTTTATGCTATGATGCTCTTCTGGGTTAAAAACAAAACAACTGAAGTTTTGGACGTTATCAAAGCCACTGCTGTACATTAGAAATAATTCAATTGAAAAATGTTAATTTTCAATAGAAAGTAAAATCTTCTCAATTTGATATCTAAAGGTCTGAAGAAGAAAAGCTTTCCTGAATTGTAATTTCGGTTTTTTTTTTCATAATAAGTTACACTAAGAGATGTAGGTATCTCCTTTTTTAATTTAACTTTTTGAGGGAAAATATATTCACATGACTTTAAATGAAATTGTATACAATGATACTCGCTAGTAAGTCTCCTGCCACTGAGCTTCTGACAGCCTAGTCCCTACCCCCACCCCAACAGTAGCCTCTGTTATTCCCAGGTGTGTGATTTAGTTTCATAACTAGATCTTCCTTTCTGTGCCCTCAAGCTCTCTTTAAATTCACAATGGTGTATTCATGATGTAGATGTGTCTCATCATGTTTACCTTATAATGTTTGACCTGGGCTTGGTTAGGTTTTTACTTTTTTCATAAGGGTTTCCCAACTGTGTTGTCAGATGAACAAAGTGCCTGTTGTGTTTCACTAAAACGTAATTGTCTGCATTTGCATTATCAACAAGATGGGCTTTTTCTGTATATTACAACAATGTACATTATTATAAGTTATAGAAAGAAAGACACATTACTATGGAAATAGTAGCAAAACCCTAAGAGTAATCTAGGTGGCTTCCATATCTTTGCTCTTCAAAGAAAATGAAACAGTGATTGCTGCTTTAGTGAGAAAAAATTTTGATGTGAGGGGAACAGATCTTCCCACCTGATTTTGGCTATAATTGAATCCTGGAATTCCGGAGTCTGAAAGCAGAGTGACTGCAAAATACTCAGGTTTGCGACTCTAAATTTCAGAAATTCAGTCAGCCACATTATTTGGAAAACCACCAAACTTGTCCTGAAAGCTCTTGTGTCAGCATCTGCAGCATTTCTTCTGCCATCCTAGTTTAAGATAGTCCATTAACATTCATCATATATCTTATTTTCTTCTTTTGTAAATACCCAGTTAAGTGACGCTGCTAAAGTAAGAGTATTTGCTAAAATCAGCAGTTCATAGCAGGTCTGTGCCAAGCACTTTCATATGCACTTTCATTGAAACTTCAGAGCAATCCTGTAAAGTAGATGTTAATAACTCCACCATATACAGGTAAGGAATCCACACCCAGAAGTTTAAGTAATTTCTCACATCAGAAACCACTAAATAGCTGAGCTGGATTTTGATCCTAAATGGACTGCCATGCTCAAGGATATGCTCAGTGAGGATTCAGTAAACAGCTTCTTCAATTAAAACAAAATGTTTTTTTTACATATGTGTGTACCTATATATAAGTATATATGTATGTGTATATGTAAGTATGTATGTATACATATTCATCTGTATACACATACATGCATACAAAATATGAAAGCCATGTACATTTTGCATGTTACATTTTACTTGGAAGTGCTGATTTATTAAAAAAATCCAGTTAGTTTATATTTTCATTTAACAGCATTTGGCATATGGTAGACAATTGGATGAAATATAGTCTGGAAGTGCATAACACCAGGTTTAAATGAAATATTATAAGAACTGTATTATTGTCAAAGCCAGTGAGGTAACCAGGGAAATAAATATTATTAAAATGCATAAATTTATATAGAATTGGTATGTCATTTTTGTGAGATTATTCTCCAATGCTCTCATATTTCTGCACATCTTGTGAGAGAAGCACTGACTACCCATGTTATGGGCTCGTTTCATGTGTATTTGTATAACAAACAACCTTGGAAGATACAGTGTTCACTCTGGACAGAAGGTATATTTATTTGCTGTCCAATATAATAAAGATAATGTTTCTCTTCAGGGAAAAGTTTGGGCAGGATTCCATGCTGCCTCTTTTAAAAGATTGAGGCTTCATATGTTTGGACTTCCTTAAGTGTGATGCAAACCTACTACATGAGTAGAACCATCTAGACCTCCTTGTATCACCCCCTTAGATTTGGGGTCACATCTCATGAGAACATGAAGCTCTTGCTGACTGCTGTGATGGGAGTAATGAAATCTTTTGTCTCTGACCCAGAAGTCTTGTATCTTTTGCCAGCATCCAGGAAAATGTTAAAAGTTAGCTTATTAGTTACAATGTAGAGTAAAATCTCAAACCCTTCACAGGTCTTGACAGTCATAAAATAACTTCTTTTGTTTTCATGTTAACTGGCTCAGAATACCTAAATAATATGTTCTGTTTATTTTAAAACAGACCTTAAACTGTTTCTGTTTCTTTCTTCAATATAACATTTTGAGTAACAGCACCTATGACTTTATGAATCAGGTTCTTCAAAGCAAAAGAACCATTAGGGTGTGTGTGTGTGTGTGTGTGTGTGTGTGTGTGTACATTCAGAAACTTATTTTATGGTATTGGCTCATGTGATTCTAGAACTGGCAAGTCCAAAATCTGTAGAGCATGTTGGTAGGTTGGAAACTTTCCTTCACTTTCATGCTGAAGTCTTGAGACAGAATTGTTTCTTCTTTGGGAGCTTTAGTTGTTTGTTTTTTTTTCTTTTTAAGTCCTGTAACCCATTAGAGGAGTCCTGCCCACATTTTTGAGAGTTTCCTTTGTTTAAAGTAAACTGATTATAAATGATAACATCTATAAAAATAGATTCACAGCAACATTTAGGTAGTGTTTGATTAAATAAGTGGATGCTATAGCCTAGCCAAGTTAACCAACCATCACATTTGCTTTTCCCTGCTTTCTGACCTCAAAAGCTTCTTATCCCTAAGAGAATATTTGACATCTTTTCAAAGATTGCTGGCAAAAACACTCATCCCAGGTCAAAGAGAGAGATATTTTCTATTATAGAAGATAAGGAAAAGGGGTGGGTAAGAATGAGAGAGTTTGTTAGAAACTAAGTGACTTTTCAGAAATTTTTTTTTCTTGCTCACTTTTATTTGTTGAGTGTTCTTCCAAGCATAAAAATTATTCTCATCACTTTTTATTCAATTTTCTGACTGACAGAGTATTATTTTATGATCTGGTCTCCTCACTTTGGCTAGTTGGGGATGGGATGCTACCAGGCATGGGAGTTGGAAGAACCTTTCCTTGGTTAGGAGATGTGGAAGAGGGATGAACTAAAGGAATCATGGGCATGGGTAGGTTTGTAAACCAAGAAACATTTAGTTCCTTCCAGTGAGTGAAAGCAAGAAATGGAGTGGAAGCAAAGAGTCTGACCCATAGTTTGGCAAGACTTACTGTGCAGTATTTATTTTTTAATGAGGGGGTTTGGTGGTGCATGGTTATAGAGGGCTTGGAGAGCTGTACCTAGAGAGCGATTCCCCAATAGAAAGTCATACCAAAGGGAAGAAGATTTTTTATAACAGGGAATCCATTGCCTGGCTCCACGGTGGGAAGGAAGATGCTAGGGTTGTTTTTTTGGTCATGGGCAAAAAGGGTTTTGACAACTGTACTTCCTCAGACCCTTTATTCTGGCTAGAGTAATGCTAAACGTGCCACAAATTTTGCTCAGCATCATTCTAAAAGTAGGGCTGAGGCCTTACCCTGCTCTTCTGGGAAGTGCTGCTCAGTGCAAATGGAATTGGCACTGGCTGTGGCATTATCAAGACCCAGGTAGATCGTTTCCTGGCCTGGGCTACCTTCTTTGCCACGGAGAGCTTTTGGGTAGAGACATATTTTCTGAAAGTTTTCTCTTTTCTGATACACGTAGTAACCTTTGTGTTGATAGAAAGATTGTAGCTCTATGACATGTTACTAACATGACATGATTAAAAGCTTTATAACCAAATTTAGGAAATGCTTAAGAAGTAAAGGAGTGTTGTTAAACATTATAAGGGAACTTGAGTCTTGAAAAATAAGTACTAACAGAAATATTGAATTCTAGAGACCCATATATATGAGAGAAGGGTGTCTCTTTGGGGACAAAGTCGGAGCAATGTGGAAAACGCCCTTCCTTGAGAGTGTCTGCTTGGGCAGGGTAGGCTCCGTGTCCTAGAAGGAGCAAGTATGAGCATGAGCTGCTCACCCACTTGTGGAAGCCTGTATGTATGTGTGTATCTCCCAGTCTTCCTAGGACATTAGGATCAAAACCCCTCTATCCTCAGCTGAATCTGAAAGGTATGATAGGATTCTTCCATGGCTAAGAGAAGGATTCCAGAGTAACTTTACTTAGTGTTCTCTCTGTTCCTTTCTACTCACTCTAGCTCCTCATCTGCTTGCTAATGATTTTTTTTTTTTTTTTTTTTTTTGGTCCTTGGTGAAAAGGATTTTAATTTCACCCACAAGGCTCAAAATGATGATCCTGGTAAAATGTTACCGTCGGACCTATATAAATATAAAATTTTATAGAATGGAAATATAGAGAATGTTCTGAATTCGCGGAGAGAGGTGGGAGAGTCTTGCTGAAGTGAGGAAAACAATGCCATATGAATTGGCCCCGTTCACATGGAGTTGATGAACACACAGAACAGAAGTGCCCAAGGTATTTTTGTTCTGTTTGTACAACAGCAGTGTGACTTTATCGGATTTATTAAGACATTTTTTTAAAACAAAACTGATATTTAGCTCCTTTTATATTTATGGGGTTTATACTTGAACATTTATTCAGTTTCTTCCTGAGCTTATTTAAACAGTAACTTAAAATACAGTGGAATTATTATCATGCAGTTTGTATTTTTTAACCTATGGGTATTGCGTGGTTGAGTGCATTGGTGTATCACCAATTGGAAATGTAGAGTTGTGTATTGAAGCAGGTGTAATTTAGAAGTAAAACAACTTTTTCTATATGCAATATGTAGAATATTAGTTCTGTAAGTTTTTAATAAGTATTTCATGAAAAATTCCCATAATTAACTTACTTGGAGAAATAGTAGGTTTCTTTATAAGGGTTATATAGAAAAATCAATTTTATTTTATATTCTAACAAAAAAATTGAAGTTAAACAAAATATCACTTTTATAGTACAATACTATGAGAAAACACAAATACTTAAGAGTATAAATTTACAGAAATGTTCAAGATTTCTATGCTTAAAACTACAAAATATTAATGAGAGAAATTAAGTAATACCTAAATAAATGGAAATATTTTTCACGTTCGTGGATTTACAAAGTAAGTTCTCTAACAGAGCTATAATTCAGTGCAGCCCTGTTGAAAATCCCAACAAGCATTTATATTTGAAAATGATTGGTTGATTCTTGAATGTGTATGGAATTATCATGGATTTAGAATAGCTGTAGTTGTTTTTTTTAAAAAAATAACAGTTGTATGAGTCACATTAATACATTTAAAGACTTTTACAGCCACAGATGCAAGACCATGTGGAATTGGTATAAGGATAAATAAATAGATGACTCAACAAAATAGAGAGTCTAGTAATAGATGCATATTTGTATAGTCAATTGATTTTTTTAAACAACTTTATTGAGATAAAATTCATATACCATACAATTCACCCACTTAATATAGGCTTTTAGTCTGTCACCATCACACTGTCAATTTTAAAACATTTTTGAAAAGAAATCCTGTACTTTTAGCTGTCAACCTTCACTCCTTATTTCTCCCGCATCTTAAGCAACCACTAATCTACTTTCTGTCTCTATAGATTTCCATGTTCTGGACTTTTATATGAACGGAATCATATAATATAATATGTGGTAATTTGTAATTGGCTTTTTTCATTTAACATAATGTTTTCCTGATTCATGCATGTTGTGACATGTATCAGAACTTCATTCTTTTTATGGTTGAATAATATTCTATTTTGTTTATCCTTTCATCAGTGATGGGCATTTGGGTTGTTTCCACCTTTTGGCAATTATGACTACTGCTGCAATGAGCATTCATGCACAAGCTTCTGTGAGGCATAGGTTTTCATTTCTCTTGGGTAAATGTCTGAGAGTAGAATTGTTGGGTCATAGGTAACTTTGTTTTATCACTTAAAGAACCGCCATACTGTTTTGGAGATACAGCAGTGTATCACCATCACTTGTAATTGTTCTTTTTGATAGTCAATTAATTTTTGACAACAGTAAAAAAAGGAAAGACTTTTTAGCAAATTGTGTTAAAACAATTGGAAATATGAATGAGAAAACATTGAGTTTCAACCCCTATCTTTCACCATAAGTAAAAATAAATTCAACATGATCAGAAAAATTAAAAGTATGAAGAAACCATAGAACCCTAAAAGTACAATGTGATATCGTTTTTACCTACCAGGAAATGAAAATTAAAAGGCTTACAATACCAAATATTAGTGAATATGTGGAGCAGTTAGAACTCTAACAGATTGATTGTGGGAGTGCAATTTGGTACACTTAAACTATTTGCTTACTTTATTTTTAGTATAACTTATATACACGAGTAAACAAATTGTAGCATATTGATACCACAGTACTACCCAGCAATGGAAATGAAACTACAGTTAAACACAACAATAAAGTTGAATCTCAAGAACGTTGAGCAATAGAAGCCATTTACAAAAGAGTACATACTCTATGATTCCTATTATATGATGTTCTAGAATAGACAAAACTATTCTATGGTAATAGAAATCAAGGCAATGTAAAGGTATAAGAGAAAACCTTCAGGGCTGAGGGGATGGCATAATTTTTTGTACTTTTCACTTAAAATCTGTACATTTTGTAGCATTTGAATAATGCCACAATAAATTGTTTCCTTAAGGCATGATTTATCAGACAGTATATGTTGCCTTTGCCTCTCTAGGCAAGCGTGTCACTAGCATTGTTTCCAAAATTTAGGTGGCCTTAAAACCCTATGATTGTGGGAAATCTTGCAGATTTCAGTTGAGATACCAGAAGCTAAATTTTTAGGCAAAAAAGCATTGCTCATTGAACTAGGATGGCTTAGAGTTTGTAATCAAAACACATAAGCCATCTTTTTTTTTTTTTTTAAACCATCGTCACCAACCATTATCAGAAACATAGGCCATTTTTACTAGCCATGCTCACAACTAGCAGTCATGTCAGTGAAGTGAACAAGGTCATTTTCACTTATGTCTATGGCTGAGGAGAGCCTCGTTTCTCACCTTCTTCACCTGTACCATCCCTTATGGGGGAATTACACGTAAAGATACATAAATTTCAGGACAATGATTAGATCATATTTACTAGTGGGAGAGTCTCTTGATCCTCAAGATACTCGAAAAGATTTCATCTCTTTCATACAGATGAAGGATCAGAAATACCTAGATGGTATGATTTGTCTAAGGTTTAATCTTTTAAAAATATTTACTGTGGTAAGCATTATTTTATAAGCTTGGAATCCATTAATGAACAAGGTAAACAGAATCATCGCAGTGTGGAGCTTGCATTGTATTGGGTGGGAGACAGTAAAAATAATACAAAAGAAATTATATAGCAAGTTCAAAAATGATAAAAAGAGTCAAGTACTAGGGGGAAAAATGAAGTGAATCAAAGTAAAGTGGAGTTGAGAATCACAGTTTATCTCATTGGGAAGGTAGCATTTAAACAGAGGGTTGAAGGAGCTGAGAGGGAGCCTTGTTCCCACCTTGGAGGGTGAAGCCGGAAGCACAATCCCTCCAGTGCAGAGCCCCACGGCCTGATAACTACCAACCAATAAGTACTGAGCATGGTCTCTTTGCCAATCTGTGCTGAGCAGTGGGATAAAACAATAAAAATACAAACAGTGCCCAGAAAATCCTTAGTTCCTTGCTCTTTCCACGACAGGAATGATTCCTAAATCAGGAGCCATAAAACCATTACAGGGGTCTTCAAGTCTGTTTTTCTCTTAGCATTTTCTATAGACAACAAATAACTATATTTTTAAATATATATGGATGTTTTAATTGAAAAGATAATTTAAAGACATTGCTAAATTAATAATTATTGCTATGAGTTATTCCACTGATACATACTGCAACTTCATCTATAATCATTCTGGATGGTCAGTCCATGAACAATTCTAAAGTTATAAAGGATCCTCAGTCTTACAAGTGTTGGTAAAACCTCTGCTGTAGACTATGAGATAATCAGATGGGGTTGGATTTGAAGGCTATACTAAAAATTTGCAATTTCTAAAGAGAGAGACTTTGAAACTTTTCAAGTAGGGGAATAGCATGATCAGACCTGTGTTTTTCAAAAGATTTCTTTTCATTGCTAATTATACAGTGGAAGCCAAATGGAATAAATCTACTGAGGAATGCTTACTATTTATTATAGTTACCTGATTCATTTTGTAACCTATGATCCAAGCTGCAGTGTACTTAGTTCTTTTTTCCTATTGCCCAAAACAGCTTCAAGTCCCAATTGTTCTGCATAACACATTCTGTAAAGCAGTATTTCCAAGTTAGAGGTGTTTTTTATTGTCAACAATTTGAAATAGATTTCTACCTTAGCCCTGCCTAGACAACTTGATATGAAACATTGACCACAATTAAAACAGATGCAGTGAGGTTCTGTGCACATGCTAGCAGATGGGCATCTGGTTTATGTGTCTGCAAACTGCTTTGACATTTATGTTCCGGTGAACTTTCATTCTAGCCCCATGTTTGAAAGGCTAGTCTTCAGTATTTGAAGTTACTTGCTTTTCAATTTGGTTTTTATCGACCACAGTGAACCAAGGAATCATTGTATGAGAGAGATTGAAATATATATTTGCCATCTGTAGTCTTCCACTGATAATTAACATTGAATTGTTTTAAAGTAGAGATACACATACTTTTGAAGATAATCAAGGGAGAGAAAGATGGAAATCAGAATATTCAAACTTTATTTTTTTATTTATTTATTTTTTAACTTTTTTGCTGTATAGTATAACATATATACAAAGCAAAGAAATAAAAAAGCAATAGTTTTCAAAGCACTCTTCAAAACGTGGCTATAGGATAGATCCCTGTAGTCATGGTAGTCATGGGCTACCATACAATCCTCTCATATTTTTCCTTCTAGCTAATCCAGAATATAGGAGGCTAGAGGGCTTAAATGCTTTTTTATCATCACAATTGACTTTTTTTTCCCTTCTTTTTTTGTAAACAATAACATATATACAAAAAAACTGTAAGTTTCAAAGCACAGCACCACAACTAGTTTTAGAACATATTTCGGACTTTGACATAGGTTACAATTTCATGATTTAAATACTGGAGACTAAAAGATATCAATTCAATGATTCAGCATTTGTATTAATTTATTAAATCCTATGTTCTATGTATAATTCTACCATCACCTTTGATCTTTCCATATGTCACTTTGGGGTTGTTTGGGCTATGGCAATTCTGAATTTTTGATATTAGAAGGGTGTGTCACTAATATGGGGTAGGGAGATGGAACTATCTGATGTTCTGGAGAGCTGGCTAGGTTTCAGGACTTACCTGGATCAGGGACCCATCTGGAAGTTGTAGCTTTCTGGAAAGTTACTCTAGTGCCTGGAACCCTTGAGGAATCTTATGTATTTCCCTAGGTGTTCTTTAGGATTGGCTGAAATGGTCCTGGTTGGGGGTTGGCAGGTTATGATAGGTAGCAAGCTTTACCTAAAGCTTCTGTAAGAGCAATCTCCAGAGTAGCCTGTCGACTCTATTTGAACTCTCTCTGCCACTGATACTTTATTAATTTACTTCGTTTCCTCCTTTTGGTTAGGGTGGAATTGTTGATCCCTCGGTGTCAGGTCAGTATTTATCCCTGGGAGTTCTCTCCCACATCACCAGGGAGACTTTTACCACTGGATGTCATGTCCCATGTAGAGGGGAGGGCAATGATTTCACTTGCAGAGTTGGGCTTAGAGACACCGAGGCCACATCTGAGCAACAACACAGGTCCTCCAGAAGTAACTCTTAGGCGTGGCCTGTAGGTGGTCTAAGCTTCTCCACTACCTACATAAGCTTCACAAGAATAAGCCTATGATTGAGGGCTTGGCTTTTTGATTTGGGTTTCCCTAAAGTTTGACACAGTATCAGGAAATTCCCTGATGTTAAGGTTTAATAGTTCCATATTCTTTCTCCTCTCCTTCAGGGGACTTTAGCAATACTTTTTGATTATCTGCTTAATATACTCTAGGATATTTTCAGGCATTACAATAATCTATACAAGATTAAAGGACCCCTTTCTTATTCTGTGCTTCCTGTGTTTCATTTGTTCAAATGAGCTATACAGATAGGTTGATTTGATTAGGCACTACAGAAAATTACAATTCTAGGTCAAATAACCCTTTCCTCCATTGATCTCAAAGAGTCTGTGTGGTTCTAAAATATAGGCACTGTCTTCCTTACCTCTATGTTCTGAATTACTTTAACCTCAACCTGTTTGGCTTTATTCTTATCTCTAAATATCAGATTATATATATAAAACAGCCTCTCAAAATCCAGAAATAATAATCACCACTTTGGACTTAATGTGTCTGCTCTAAGAGCTTTCAATCTAGGCCCCTGTTTTCTTATAAGCGTTTTCTAAAGGTTACCATACCATTGTTGTTTTTTTGTTTCTGGCTTATTTTGTCTCACCAAATGTCCCACAATTGTTCATTCATATCATTGCATGCCTCACGACACTGTTCCTTTTTGTAGGAGCACAACCTTCATTCATAAGTATTCACCATCATTTGCCAATTTACTTCTCCATCAGTGCATCCTTCAGCCACCTGCATTCATCGAGCATCATGAATAGTGCCCAAAGTCCACAGTTCATCAACATTCTCAGTTTTAGGTAATTTCATCATTCCCAAAAGTCAGAAAAACAGTAAACACACCCTCACCAAACAGGAAATCTAAACCTCCTCTTAACTTTTGTCCCTCATCCCGTCATTTACCTCTGCTGTTGCTGTGGTAGTGCTGATGGTTTCCTTTTGAACATAGCTCATAGTTTGCAATAGCAGTTTACCCCCTGCACTTAAACACTCTATACAAGAATCATATCTTTGAAGTAATTCTTACGAGAACTCATTCATATTTCTAGCTTGAGTCAGTCGGACATGTAGGTCTGTACAGTCTCTTTCCATCTTGTTCATCTTCAACATGCTAGTATTGCTTATAGACCCACTAGAGAATCACCTGCACTCCTGTTGTTCCTTTACATTGGAGTTCAACATCATTAGCTAACGTCTCACCCATCTCTAACTTCAATGTATCTCTAAGGCCCCTATAATCTATATTATAACAATATACCTTTATACTGGTCATAAAAGCAGAATCATGCAATATCTGTCATTTTGTGTCTGGCTAACTTCTCTTAGCATTGTATCCTCAAGGCTCATCCATCTTGTCATGTGATTCAGGACATCATTTTGTCTTACTGCTGCATAATATTCCATCATATGTATATACCACATTTTGCTGATCCATTCATCAGTTGACAGGCATTTTGTTTGTTTCCATCTTTTGGTGATTATGAATAATGCTGCTATGAACATTGGTGTGCAAATGTCTGTTTGTGTCATTGCTTCCAGCTCTTCTGGGTATATACTAAATAGTGCTATTTCTGGGTCATAGGGCAACTTGATATTTAGTTTTCTAAGGAACCACCAAACAGTCTTCCACAAGGGTGTACCATTATACATTCCCACCAGCACTGCATAAGTGTCCCAGTTTCTCCATATCCTCTCCGACATTTATAGTTTCCTGTTTGTTTAATAGCAGTCATTCTTATGGGTGTGAGATGGTATCTCATTGTAGTCATGATCTTCATTTCCCTTCTGGCAGTGAAGATGAGCATTTCTTTGTGTGCTTTTGAGCCATCTGTATTTGTGCTTCAGAAAAATTCCTGTTCTTATCTTTAGCCCATTTGTCCTTTTGTTGTTGAGTTGTATGATATTATATATACAGGAAATCAAACCTTTGTCTGATATGTGAGTTCCAAATATTTTCTCCCATTGACTTGGCTGCCTCTTTACCTTTTTGACAAAATCTTTTGAGGTGCAGAAACATTTGATTTTGAGGAATTCCCATTTATCTATTTATTCTTTTGTGCTTTGGGTGTAAAGTTTAGGAAGCTACCTGGTACTCCTCGGTCTTGAAGATGTTTCCCTACATTTTCTTCTAGAAGCTTTATGATGCTAGTTCTTACATTTAGGTGTTTGATCCACTTTGAGTTAATTTTTATATAGGGTGTAATTTAGGGGTCCTCTTTCATTCTCTTGGATATTGATATCCAGTTCTTCCATGCCCAATTATTGAAAAGACTATTTTGTCCCAGTTCAGAGGGTTAGGGGGCCTTGTCAAAAATCAGTTGACCATAGATTTGGTGGTCTGTTTCTGCACTCTCGATTTGATTCCATTGGTCAATGCTTCTGTCTTTGTGCCATATACCATGCTGTTTTGACCACCGTGGCTTTATAATAGATTTTAAAGTCAGGGAGTGCTAATCCTCCCACTCTGTTCTTCTTTTTTAGGATGCCTTTAGCTATTCGGGGTCTCTTTCCCTTCCAGATGAATTTGGTAGTAAACTTCTCCAAATCTTCAATGTAGGCTGTTGGAATTTTGATTGGTACTGTTTTGAATCTGTTGAACAACTAGGGGAGAACTGACATCTTAACTATATTTAGCCTTCCTATCCATGAGCAGGGAATGTCTTTCCACCTATTTAGATCTCCTTTGATTTCTTTTAGCAATGTTATGTAGTTTTCTGTGCACAAGTCCTTTACATCCCTAGTTAAGTTCATTCCTAAGTATTTGATTCTTTTCGTTGCTATTTTGAATGGAATTTTTTCCTTAACTGACTCCTCAACTACCTCATTGCTTGTGTATTGTGAAATGGTTACCGATTTTTGCACATAGATTTTATATCCCATCACCTTGCTGAATTTGTTTATTAGCTCAAGTAACTTTGCTGTAGATTTCTCAGGATCATCCAAATATAGTATCATATCCTCTGCAAACAATGAGAGTTTTACTTCTTCCTTTCCAGTTTTGGATGGCTTTTATTTCTTTGCCCTGCCTGATTGCTCTAGCTAGAACTTCTAGCCCAATGCTGAATAATAGTGGTGATAGTGAGCATCTTTGTCTTGTACCTGATCTTAGGGAGAAGGCTTTCAGTCTTTCTCCTTTGAGTATGATGCTGGCTATTGTTTTTTCATATATTCTCTTTATCATATTGAGGTAGTTACCTTTGATTCCTATCTTTTGGAGTGTTTTTTTATCAGAAAAGGATGCTGAATTTTGTTGAATGCTTTTTCAGCATCCATCGAAATGATCATGTTATTTTTCCCTTTTGATTTGTTAATGTACTGTATTGCATTAATTGATTTTATTGTGTTGAACCATCCTTACATTCCTGGTATAAATCCCGCTTGGTCATCATGTATAATTCTTTTAATGTGCTGTTGGATTCGATTTGCTAATATTTTATTGAGAATTTTTGCATCTATGTTCATTAGGGAGATTGGCCTGTAGTTTTCTTTTCTTATAGTATCTTTACCTTGTTTTGGTATTAAATTGATATTAGCTTCATAAGATGAGTTAGGTAGAGTTACTTTTTCCTCAATTTTTTGGGAAAAGTTTGAGCAGGATTGGTTAATTCTTTCTGGAATGTTTGATAACATTCCCCTGTGAAGCCATCTGGGCTTTTCTTTGCAGAAAGATTTTTGATGACTGATTGAATCTCTTTACCTGTGATTAGTTTGTTGAGATCTTCTATTTCTTCCTGAGTCAGTGCAGTTTTATTGTGTATCTCCAGGAATTTGTCCTTTTCATCTAAGTTGTCTAGTTTGTTGCCATGCAGTTGTTCATAGTATCCTCTTATGACTTCTTTTATTTCTTCAGGGTCTGTGGTAACACACCCCTTCTCATTACTGATTTTGTTTATTTGCATCCTCTCTCTTTTTTCCTTTGTTAGTTGTGCTAATGGCCCATCAATTTTATTAATTTTCTCAAAGAACCAACTTTTGGTTTTATTGATTCTTTCTGTTGCTCTTTGTTTTCCCATTCATTTATCTCTGCTTTAATCCTTGTTATTTCTCTTCTCCTATTTGCTTTGGGGTTAGTTTGCTGTTCTTAAGTTCCTCCAGGTTTTGTGAAGTCCTCAATTTTTGCTCTTTCTTGTTTTTTAATAAAGGCATTTAAGGTAATAAATTTCCCTCTCAGCACAACCTTTGCCACATCCCATAAGTTCTCATAAGTTGTATTCTCATTTTCATTCCTCTACAGATAGCTACTGATTTCTCTAGCAATTTTTCTTTGATCCACTGGTAGTTTAAGAGTGTGTTATTTATTCTGCATGTATTTGTGAATGTTCTCATTCTTTGGTGGTTATTGAGATCCAACTTCATCCCATTGTGATCAGAGAAAGTGCTTTGAATTATTTCATAATTTTTATATTTATAAAGACCTGTTTTGTGCCCCAGCATATGACCTATACTGGAAAATATCCCATGAGCACTAGAGAAGAATGTATAACCTTGTGCTTTGGGGTGCAATGACATATATATGTCTGTTATATAGACATATATATAGATCTAATTCATTTATGAAGTTAACTTCTCTATTTCCTTGTTGATCTTCTATCTGGTTGTTATATCTGTAGAGGAGAGTGGTGTATTGATGTCTTGATGTCTCCCAGTATTATTGTTGAAACATCTGTCACTCCCTGCAGTTTTGCCAATGTCTGTCTCATGTATTTGGGAGCTCCTTGATTGGGAGCATAAACATTTATGATTGTTATATCTTCTTGGTGAATTATACTTTAATTAGTATATAGTGTCCTTCTTTGTCTCTTATGATATCTTTACATTTAAAATCTATTTTGTCTGATATTAGTATAGCTACTTCTGCTTTTTTTGGTTACAAATTGTATGGAAAATCTTTTTTCCATCCTTTCACTTTCAGTCTCTTTGTATCCTTGTATCTAAGATGAGTCTCTTATAAGTAGTACTATAAGTAGTATACAGTTGAACTATGTTCTTAATCCATTCTACCAATTTGTATCTTTTAATTGGTAAGTTTATTCTGTTAACATTCAAGTTATTACTGAAAAGGCATTTCTTGTTCCACCATCTTATCTTTTTTATTTATTTATAAAGATCTGTGTATTCTTTTCCCTCTTTCTCTTTGTATTCTTTAAATTACCCTTAGTGGTGCTCTTCATTTCGGTGCCGTCCTCCAGACCTCCCTCTCCTGTCTTTTTTTTTCAGCTGCCCAACTCCTTTTAGTATTTCTTGTAGGGCTGATCTCTTTTTGACAAATTCTTTCAGAACTTCTTTGCCTGTGAAAGCTTTAATCTCTCCATCAGTTTTGAAGGACAGTTTAGCTGGGTACAGAATTCCTGACTGGAAATGTTTCTCTTTCTGGATCTTGAATATATCATACCTCTGCGTTCTCGCCTCCAGGGTGCTAGTTGAGCAGTCTGAACTCAGTCTCAATTTGATTTCCCTTGTATGTAGTAGATTTCCCTTTTATGTAGTAGATCTTTTTTGCTATTTTCTGTTTGGAGTCTTTGAAGTCAACTATCCTGTCCTCCATATCACTTATTCTTTCTACTGTCTCTTCAGATCTGGTGTTGTGTGCCTTTAGTATGTTTTTTATTTGGTCAACAGCTTCTTTAATCTCTGTGATATCTGCTATTTTTCTGTTCATTCTTTCAAATTCCTCTTTGTGCTCTTCAGCTGTGCCTTGATCTCTTTTAAGTCATTTGCTGTCACACTTATTTTATTAAGTAGAGTTGTATGAACATCTTCGGTAAATTGTTCCAATGTCTGTGTCTCCTCTGGTGTTTTAATTTGGTCATTAGGTAGGGCTATATCTGTCTGTATTGCGATATGCTTACTGATCTTATTCTGTCTTCATTGCATGTAAATATCTTGATTGATTTACTTTGGGAGTTGATTTCTTTCAGTAGTCTAAGGCCTTGTGTTTGTGAGATGGTTGTACAGCAGGGAGCATGGCATGGGGTGGAGCACTCAGTATCGTGATTTGTTTCAGGGCAGGTATGGGTGCACGTTGGATATGTTATGCCAATGTTTTGTGAATGTGGACACCAAGTGGCCAGGGAGGATGTAGTTTTGTGGGTGCACGGGTCTGGGGGACGTAACCCTGGTGTGCACTGGTCTAAGGCACGGGGCCCTTTGTGTGCATGCGTAGAGCTGTGGCAGCAGATTGGGGCCAGATGTGACCTGGCTGCACAGGTCAGCCAGCACTTCCTTGGAGCTGGGATGTGAGGCTGAGAGCTGTGCCCATGCACGGGAGCTAAATGATGTGATTGGTGGCCCATGTGCATTCGTCAGCCTGGGAGTGCCGCAAAGGGATGCCCTGAGCTCAGGGAGGGTGGAGTGAGGGTGTGCAACACTATGGGTGGAGGTTGGGGTAGCCTAGGTATGGAATTTAGTGCCTGCAACCTTATGCACTGGCAACCGCCTGCAGGGAATAGGGAGTGGGAGGTAGTGCTTGGGAGTGGTGCAGGAGAGGTGGGTTATACTGCACTTGGGGTTGGGGTGTAGGGCAGGTATGTGCTCTGGGTCTGGTGGGGTTGGGGTGCCTATAGTGTGAGGAATGGGATTGGGTGATGGAGTTCAGGTGTGTGGGGTGAGTTGCTGGACACGGGGCTGCGTTGGTGAGGGTAGCGCACCCAAGGAACATGGCCTGGCTTACTTCCTAGTTCCCCATTCCCATCCATGCACTCCTGTGGGCTCCGTGGCTCGGTGCCAGGCTCCAGCTTTCTGCCTCTCAGTTTCTCGTCCTCTGCAACCAGGGCTGGTGTATGTGGTGTAGAAGTCTCTCCCAGGTCTTTTGTACTCCTGAATTGCTGCCTCAGTCACCCTTTTGTCCGTCTCTAACTTTTTTGTGTAGCAGGGCTAATTTTGAGCCACTCTAGTCAGCCATCTTCCTGGACGTCCCCTCAGCATATTCAAATTTGACAGGCTAAAACATTTATAGGTTTTTGCAAACAATTTTCCAAGATTTCAATTTAGCTTGCACACTTGCACTTGGGTTTCTACATAATGAGGTCTGTATTCTACTCCTTTTCAGTATTTCCTTCCATTCTGGAGAGCCATTCCTCCATGTTGACTGCTGGTATCAGACTGATTTCTTCACATTAACTAACTGAATGCATACTCTTGATGAATTAGCTTAGAATATGTTAATTTGATCTTTGATGTTGCTGTCAGGCACACTATCAATATGCAGTTGTCACAGTTGTTTGCATTTGTGTTTAATACAACCTGTGTGGTACTGGCAACATGATGAATATTCATCTTTTGGCAGGACTTATGCCCTTGGCTTTGCTGCTGATTCATATTTTCCATGCATGTGGGTATGTGGTAACTCTTGCTTGAACAGCTAGATGTTTGCTTGCTAATGCTTCCCACTTGCCAGATGGTAAATATGCAGCTGTAAGTTTACAGAAAATATTGTAGTCTGGGTAGAAGTTAATGTACATTTTGAGTTTTCCTTGTATACTTTTTATCTCTGTGAATATTAAATGAGATTAGGCCACAACAAAATGGCTTTCCTGTGCCTAACTTGGTCCTGGGAACCCTGAGGTTAATACATTTCCAGTGACTTTATTCTCCCTTTAGGGATATCTGCCCTCAATTACTGGTTGTTAGTGAGATTAAGGTGATAGTCTTGGCTACACTCATGCTGAGATTAACTCTAGTCCTTCTGACCTATATCTGCCAAAACAAAGAAACTGGAAATATTGAAATCTGTTTAAGATGTTTCATGTGTGTCCCTCGACCAGGGCCTCTGAAGATGCTGAGTGACGTTGCAACATGGTAGGGTTCTCATGGGACCAGTCATTCACCCCGTATTTTAGATCACATTTCTTTTTTTCTTTTGTTTTTTTTATTTTCATTAGAGGTCCTGAAACAAAGGGTCCTAAGGAATTATTTAATTCCTGTCTATCCCAAATCTCCTTAGAACTACTGAGTTATGTGTGTACTTACCAAGTTACAGTCATATTTCTCTTTATATTGAACCTTAAATGTTTTTGTTAAGTTTTGTGTATCTGTAGTTCCTTTATGGCATACTTAATTGTGCTGAACATGATTGATACTTGCTGCTTGTTGAACGACTGCCTTGTATTTTTTAAGGTTACCAAAAAAATTGAATAGTTGAAATATTTAAAAAAATACTTTCAATAAGCAGCAAATGTTTGATACTCATTAAGTATGTAATATCATATGTGGAGGCTCAGACTTGTTAGTGATTAATCACGCCAATCCTTTTTCCCATACTGGCAGAGTGAGATTACGAAGAGGCACTTAACATAACCCTGACCAATCTGACATAAAAAGAATTCTGCTGGAGGGTTATTTGAAAGTTTCCTTGATTGTGAAAAAGAAACAAAGAATGAAGGTCTCCTTTCTTTAGCTGTACACCATGTGGTAAGATGTGATTTCAGAAACCACTGCTGCCATCCTGCTGCCAGCCATGCCAATGGAGCCAACATTAGGGATGGCACAGCAGAGAGAGAGATAGAACATGGGATATTGGTGAAATAGTTGAGCTGCAAGATGATCAGCTTAGAATGTATTCTATGTCTGATTTCTGTAACGTGAGCTAATGGATTTCCTTTTTGTATAATCTTATTTAAATAAGGAATATTTGTTTCCTGCAACCTAATGCAAACATTCTTTCTGGTACAGCATTTGGTATCAGGAGTGAGACACTTCCAGGAAAAGATTCTAAAAGTAAACTTTCATGAGTGGAGGAGGTAGGAAGGAGAGCAGTTCCAGAACCTTTTGCCTATGGGAGACTGGAATTTTCATGCTCTTAGACCAGACGTCAAGAAACTCCTTAATTGTGGTGACAAGTTTGTGGAGTTGATTAGATGGAGATACACTGGAAGCATCTTAGTCTTAAGAGAAATTTATATCCAAAGAAACAACAAGCCTGGTAACAGCCTGTAACCCATAAGGCAAGCTCCCAGGATTTTTAGCTCTTTGAGGAGATGACCTCGTAAGTGCATGGTTCCCTGAAAAGGCATTCTGCACATACTTAACTCAATGTGGCCATAAGAAAATTGAAAAAGGTGAGTCTTTCCAAAAGCAGAATCATGGGCTTCCATGAACATAGTCCCTTCCCAAATGTGGAAATCAGTACTTTCTGATTTAGGAGTATAGGATATGAGGGTACAGTGGACCAGTGATTACTTTGTATTGATTTCAGAAATTTTATTGTTGCTACTTTGGACTCCATCCTTAATTGGTGTGTGAATATGAGAAGCTAAATATCTTATAATTGAGATAGTGTTTTGATAGAATGGATTTTATATTATGTACATCCAAATTGATATAATTTGGACCTGTTGGAGAAAATGGCTCTTATCTGGATACTCTGTACATAGAGTTTGATGCAGTGACCAGTTGGGACTTTTGGTAGTCTCTTTTTCAGGAAGGGTTTGATGCATGTTCATCCTGTGGTCAGTTCTGAAAGTGTATGAGTAGCAATAAGGCTGTGTGTGGAATTTGTGTAGCTAGAGCAGGTGATAACATTTTGTGCTGCATCCATAGCAGTGATGTTTCCCTTTTTCTTTCCTGACAGGACCCAGATTTTGTTCAGCTCTCTATACCTGTGACATAGTCATGTGCCTAAGGGAAAGCCAAAAGATATTCCTTTGTTCCAGAGATGGAATAATTGGTCAAATAATCCCATCTCCTTTGCTATTGATTGGTTCAGGATATAACTGAATTTTGGCCATTGGGATGCAAGAAAACATGTATGGAGGCTTCTGGGAAATCTTTTTCTCACTTTTAAGAGAAGCCCAAGGGAAATCATTCTGTCTTGCATTAGCTATGAACAGGGAAATCCACATTGCTTTTATATTATTAAAAAAAAACTGGCCTTAAGAATAAGCTGACACTGCAGACAGAAGCACTAAATATTGGAGTGAACCCGGATCTGTGAGATGTGGATCTGGTGTTCTGGCTATAAAACTCTTGACACCCCTGTGTTTGGAATTCCTGCAATATGAGATAACAAATATCCTCATCCTTTAAGCCAGTTTGAGCCAGCCATTGTGATTTAGGAATTTCTTTTACTGGAAGCTCAGAGGTCTTTACTGATAAAGACTTTCATTGAGTATTTAGAGAAAGTAGCTTAAAGAAACCTAAAGGCAGTTTTATTATTGTGTTGACTCAAAATCACTGGCACAGTCCATACATGTACACTAAGCAAGGATAAAGATATGTCATCAGACCTTTCTTTGTCCTTTTTTTTATCTTGAGGTAAAGCAGTGTGCAGAAAGTAGAGGGACTTAGGGTAGATAGAAGATGCCCAAAAGGGGAGGAAGAAGAAAAAGTGGGAATCAAGAAGCCAGGGATGGTACTTCACTAATAAAACTTGGTTTAAAAAAAAACAAATAAATATAATTCAATGAACACGAGTTTCCTTTTCTTAAAATGAGAGGTTTGGATTAGGTGCTCTCTGTAGCCCCTTTTAGCTCCAGTGTTCCAACATTTTTTTGGTCAAGTTAACAGTGGAGTTTTGCCTTGGATGATTTATAAAATGCTTCATTTATTTTACACTTTGTTACAAAAAAACTTTGTTCCCAATAGAGCACTTTATAGGGGATGTTACTGAAATGGTGTTTATGAGCTGTAGCAACAATCAGTATTTTTGTAATTTTTAAATCATTTTTCTGTTTAAAAAAGAATTTCACTGGGGCTTGTTTACCTAATAGTCCTCATTTCACCCCAAATTCCTAATAAACCTTTTTGTATCTTATAGACTTTGCTAATTAAAATTATTTCAAGTATACAATAGTTGATAAAATTTCTGTAGAATAAAGTATTTTTGTCATTATCCCTATTAATGTCGCTTAACACTAATTCATTGACCAATTATAGAAGATTCTGAAAACTATATTTCAGCTAGATTCCAAGAGATATTTTATGAAACAAATAAAAAGCATGGATCACATATGTTTGTGTGTATTGTTCAATGGTACCATCCCTTACAGCAATTGAACATTAGGTTTACAGACTAGGAAATAAATATTGATGATAATCACTGTTAACCTTGCTCTCTTGCTCATTAGAGATTAACTGCATTGTTTAGTCTATGTATATTAACTGTATGTGAAAAACTGTGTAATTTATTTTCTAAAAAACAGAAATGTTTGATTTAAGAAAAGATTTATTTTTGTTAAAAATATAGTCAGTGCTTTTTTAAAGTTTTTTTTTTGCCAATTGACCATTTTGTATTTCTGATATTTATAGATGTTTTTATTTCTTATTATAAAAGTATCTCAAAGCTGTGGTATGTGTGGAGGAAAATATTTACACATAGGTTGTAGAATATCAGTATCATATCCTTGTGATAATTTAATATATTTACGATGTTTTTTGTTGTTATTGAAAAAGGTGCTCCCTTTTTAACAAAGGGAATGTCATTTTGAAAGAATGTCCTCTGACAGCAAGGTTTGGATAAATTTGCAGTGAAAACATCAATTTCATGTTGCTTGTTTTGTGTTTTTTTTTTTTTTTTGCTTTGGTGCTGTGTATACTGCATATATGTTTTGTTTATGCTCTGAAGTTGAAGATCTGGTAAATAAATCATATGAACGAATTCAACAATTTGTCCTGTTTAACATCGTATATAGTCTTCCACCAGTAAAAATGGATGTGGTGAGAACTATTGAATAATAAGATGGATCCTATTATTTTATTAAACATTTTAATGGATATTGATTATGGTTATGAATATATTTTAAATTCATTTGGAAGGTAAGTATGTTTTTAAAGATCTATAACTAGAATTCAATGATTTTTTTCTTTTCTAAGAAAAAGTTCATTTTAAATTTAAACATAACATATTCTTAAAAATAGTTCCCTCATGCCTCAACTTCATTCTCATGTTCAATCATATAATCTTTTCTTAAGTTTTCATAGAATTAGAGTGAATTGGAATTTCTGTGTCTTGACTTTAGTGAAGATCAAAATACACTGAGGTTTGCTTATAAAGGTTTTAAGTTTGTGTCATAATTTTTTTCGACAAAAATTGTATTTACAATTACAATGTAAGGTATTCTAATCATTTTGTATCACATCTCTTTCCAATTCTTAGAAATCACAAAAGATTTTCCTTTTTTTCATCAAACTACAGAAATGACATTTGTGGCAGTTTGAGAACACAAAGCCAACTTTTTAAATCACATTTTCCAGGGAAAATACCAGTTTTATAAATTTTTTTTTTATCTTTTATAAGACATGTTTAGATATAACTCCAGTAAGTGATACAACATTTTATTAGGGGAGTTCAAGTATACCATTCAGTGGGATTAATTACAGTCACAGTGTTGCTGTACTTTCACTGCCATCCTTTACTGTAACTTTCCCTTTATTCCCAGAAGAAGCCCCACGCACATTTTGAATTAACTTGCCATTGCCCCTGCTCTCTATACCTGGTAACCTGTACTCTACTTTCTGTCTCTATGAATTTGCATATTCTCTGACATTTTCTTTGTGTGTATATGGGGCTTAAATTTTACATCCTAAATCTATAACAATCTCATTTACTTTGATGTCAATCTAACAACTTCTATAGCATACATAAATTATGTTTCTATATCCCTCTTTCCTACCATTATGAAGTTCTAGTCATAAGTTACATATTTATACATTATGAGTCCTAAACCATTGATTTATCATTACATTTTGTGTATTTGACTTTTTCCTGTAGATCCTGTAGGAAATAAACTGAGTTACAAATCAAACATATAATAGCACTGGTTTACAATATATGAAATATTGTAATCTTTATGGGAGATATTTTTTAAGGATTTTTTTTATTGGAGAACTATAGGTTTATAGAAAAATTATGCATAAAATAAAAAAGTTCACATACACCATTCAGTTATATTTCCTTATGTGGGTTCAGTTAACTGTCTAGTGAGTTTTCCTTTTGACCTGCGGTACTCCCTTTAGTGTTTCTCATAAGACCAGTCTAGTGGTAACAACATCCATCAGCTTTTGTTTATACAGAAATGTCTTAATCCCCCCTCATTTATTTATTTGTTAAAATTTTTATTTTAGTAACAGATAACCTAAAATTTCTCCTTTTAAACATATTCACATATATAATTAGTGCTGTTAATTGCATTCACAATGTTGTACTGCCATCACTGCCATCCATTCCCAAAACTCTATACATTTTAAGCAGTAATTCCCATTTCCTTACCCCTACCCCGTCTCCTGATAAACTCATATTTTGTTTATTCTCATTGTTTGCTTATTCTGATTGTTTCAAACCAGTGAGATCATATATTTGTCCATTTGTGTCTGCCTTATTTTACTCAACGTGATACTTTTTAGATTCATTCATGTTGCTGCATGTACCAGAACATCATTCCTTTTTATGACTCAGTAATGCTCTATGCTATGTATAGACCACATTTATTTATCTATTGGTTTATGGATGGTTGGGTTGCTTCCATCATTAAGCAATTGTAAATAATGCTGCTAGTACTAGCGATACGTAAATATCTGTTTGATTTCCTGCTTTCAATTCCTTTGGGTATATATCTAGTAGTGGTATTTCCTGTTCCTATGGTAATTCTATACTTCGCTTCCTGAGGAACTGCCAAACTGTCTTCCACAGCAGCTGTACTATTTTACATTTCCACCAGCAGTGAATGAGTATTTATATATTTCTCCACACCCTCTCCACCATTTGAATTTTTTTTTAATAGTAGCCATTTTCGTGAGTGTGAAATGATACCTACTTTTGGTTGTGATTTGCATTTCTTTAATAGTTAACGATTTTGAGCATCTTTTTATATACATTTTGTCCATTCATGTATTCTTTTTGGAAAAATATCCATTCAGGTCTCTTGCTCATTTTTTAATAGGATTGTTTGACTTTTTGTTGTTGAGTTGGAGGATTTCTGTATATATTCTGAATATTAAACCCTTACCGAATATGTGTTTCCAAATACTTTTTTCCATTGAGTAGGTTGTCTTCTCATTTTCATAATAAAGTCCTTTGAGGTACAGAAGATTTTAATTTTGATTAGGTCCTATTATCTATTTTTTCTTTCATTGCTTGTGCTATGGCTGTATAGACTAAGAAACCATTGCCTAAAGCAAGATCTTGAAGATGCTTCCCTATGTTCTTTTCTAGGATTTCTGTAGTCTTCATTCTTAATTTAGGTCTTTGATCCATTATGAATTAATTTTCATGTATGGTGTGAGATAGCAGTCCTCTTTCATTTTTTTGGATTCGTATCTCCCAGCACCATTTGTGGAAGAGACTGTTCTTTCCCAGTTGAGTGGATTTTGGGGCCTTGTCAAAAATCAGTTGGCCATTGGTGTAAGGGCCTATTTCTGAACATTCAGTTCTATTCCATTGGTCTGTATATTCATTTTGTGCCAGTACCATGCTAGGTTTTTTTTATTTGTTTGTTTGTTTTAGTACCATGCTGTTTTGATTGTTGAAGCTTTGTAATAAGTTTTAAAGTTAGGAAATTAGTCCTCTAATTTCTTTCTTCCTTTTCAAGATGGTTTTGGCTATTCAGGGCTCATTACCCTTCTAAGTAAATTTGATGTTCACTTTTATGTTTCTTCAAACAAGGTTGTTGGAATTTTGATTGCAATTGGACTGAATCTGTAGATTGTTTTGGTTGAACCTTGCTTTTTTTTAAAGATCATTTTACTGGATATAGACTTCTTGGTTAGCAATTTTTTTCTTTCAGCACTTTAAATAAGTCTTCCCACTGCCTTCTTGCCTCTGATTTCCTATGAGAAATGGATGCTTAAACTTTTTGAGGCTGCCTTGTATGTGAAACACTGCTTTTTTCTTGCAGCTTTGGGGAATTTTTCCTTGTTTTTTGCATTTTGCAATTTGATTATAACATGGAACAGTACGAGACTATTTGGGTTTATCCTGTTTAGGGTTCATTGAACATCTTAGATATGTATATTTATGTATTTCATTAAATTTTGGAAGTTTTCTGTCATTATGTCTTTGAATAATCTCTCTGCCCCTTTCTCTTTTCCTTCTGCTTTTGGGATTATTATAAAGCACATATTGTTAGCTTGATGGTCTCCCTTAGGTTCCTCAAGATCTATTCACTTTTCTTTGTTCTGTCCTCTTTCTACTCCTCAGACTGGATGATTTCTGTTGTGTTATCTTCAAGCTCACTTATTTTTCTGCTAGCTCCAATCTGCTGTTGAACCCTTTTAGGGAATTTTTAATTTCTGTCACTGTGGTCTTCAACTTTGGTTCTTTTTGATAATTTCCATCTCTTTTCTGATATTTTCTTTGCATTCATCTAGCATTTTCCTGATTTCCTTTAATTCTTTGCCCATGCTTTCTTTTAGCTCCCTAAGCATATTTAGGACCCATATTTAAAAACTTAGTCTGAATTTCCCAGATCTGATCCTTCTTATTGATGGTTTCTAATGCTTTAAGCTTCTTCTTTACCTAGGCCATTATTTCCTATTTCCCTGTATGTTTTGTAATCTTTTGTTGATACCAAGACATTTTGATAATTTAGTGCTATCACTGGAATTTAGATTCTGTTCCTTGTGATTGTATCCAACTAGTATTATTACAGAGCTTTCCTTGAATGCCAGTAACTAACTGAAATAAAAATAAAGAAGGGGAAAAAGAAAACATCTTTCCAGTCTTTGCAGGGTGACCTATGTGAGTGCTCTCCTTTAGGTCTTCTTCATACAATGAATTCAGGGAATAGCTCCCGACCAAAGCATAGGGAGTTATTCTGTGCCTGGTTCTTGTCTTGAGCATACACCTGGTGACCCTAGGAATTTCCTTATTTACATGTTTAATTTCTAAATATGTGGGCATTTTCAAGATATGTCTCAGTTGTTGATTTTGTTTTATGATTCTATTATAGTCAATGAACATACTTTGTATGATTTCAATTCTTTTAAATTACTTAAAGTTAGTTTTAGGAGACAAGATATGGTCTATTTATGTGTATGTAAAAGAATGTGTTTTCTGCAGTTTGGTGGAGTGTTCTGTAAGTGCCAGTTAGGCCAAGATGGATGGGTGTGTTGTTCAGGACCTCTGTCCTTGCACATCCTCTATTTGTTTTACCAGTTGGTTACTCAGTGAGTAATTTTAATGCTTACTGGGGCAATTGTGGCTTTGTCTGTATTTCCATTCAGTTCTATCAGTTTTTGCTTTGTGTATTTTCAAGTGCTGTTGTTAGGTGCTCACATTTAGGATAGGCAATGTCTTTCTTTGTCAATTGATCCTTTTTATCATTATGTAAGACTCCTCTTTATCCCTGGTAATTTTCTTTGTTCTGAAGACTTCTTTTTCTAAAATTAATATTGCCACTTAAATTTTCTTTTGATTAGTGTTTTGATTGTTTGATTTTTTGTCATTTTACTTTTTAGCCTATTGATATTTTATTTAATATGTGCTTCTTGTGGATGGCATGTTTTATTTTGCTTTGCTTTTTTATTTCAAGCTGACAATTTCTGGTTTTTTATAAGGTGTGTTTGGATCATTTGCATTTATTGTAATTACTGACATGTTTAGATATAGCGCTATCATTTTATAATTAGTTTTATGATTGCCCACTGTTTTTCATTCTTTATTGGTTTTTATTATTTTTATTGATTAGTTTATTGCAGTGTACACACCTAAACATTATAGTCTACTTAAATTTAACATTTTATTATTTGAATTGAAATGTAGAATCCTTACTACCATATAGGTCCCTTTACACTTCCCTCTTTATGTCATAATTGTCATATGTATTACATGTATGTACATTGAAACCCAGCCAATACTATTATAAATTTTGCTTTTTACAGTAATTCATATTTTTAAAAATCCTCTTAGGATAAAAATAGTCTATTAAATTTTCCCAGATATTTACTAGTTCTTTTGCTCTGCCTCCATTCCTGATTTCCAAATTCTCTTCCTGATAAACTTCCTTTAGTATTTCTTTTATAGCAGGTCTGCTTGCAAAGAACTCTCTTAGTTTTTACTCATATGACCATTTTGTTATTTTGCCTTCATTCCTGGAGGATATTTGTGCTAGGTATAGAATTCTAGGTTGACAGTTATTTTCTATCATCACTTTAAGAATTTTATTGCACTATAGTTTGACTTCTGTGGTTTCTATTAAGAAATATGAAGTCATTCAAATCATTATCCTCCTATAGATAATGTATCATTTTTCCCTGGCCACTTTTAAGATCTTTTCTTCCTTTTAGCTCTTTAATTAATGATGCATATAGCTATACTTTTCTTTGAGTTTGTCCTGTTTGGGGCTTTCTGGGCTTCTTGAAGCTGTAAATTTATGCTTCTCACCAAATTTTGGAAATTGTTATTTCCTGAAATATTTTTTTTTATACCAATTTCTTTTTGAGTCTTTAAGGATAAAGATGTAAGATATTTTGTTTTATATTTTTTGAGGTTCTATTCAGTTATTTTCAGTCATTTTTCTCTCTTTTGCTCATATTTGATTTTTTTTTTTTTAATTTGCATATGGGCAGGAGGCACCAGGGATCGAACTCCAGACCTCCAGCACGGCAGGTCGGAGCTCTGCCTGCTGAGCCATGGCAGCCACCCTATTTGATTATTTTTATTGGTTTATGTTGGCATTCACTGTCTTTTTCCTCCTGTATTCATTCTGCTATTGAACTCATTCAGCCCATATTTCAGCTCTTGTATTTCATATTTTTAAGTTCTAAAATTTCTCTGTATTTCTTTTTTTATAAATTGTATTTCCTTTGCTGAGAATGTCAATTATTCTATTCAGTTCAAGAATTTTATTGTTACTCTATGTGATATGATTGTTAAATCTGTTTAAAAGTCTTTGGTAATTTCACCACCTAGGTCACCTTGAAATTGGTGTCTATTGATTATCTTTTCACTTGAGAGTTGAGATTTTCCTGTTTTCTTGTATGCTAGGTAAATTTTTTTTTGTAATCTGGGAATTTGAATATTATGAGATTCTGAATTCTGTTAAACTCCTATAAAGAATGTTGAATTTTTTGTTTTAACAGGCAATCCACACAGTTATGTTGAGATTACAGATTCTGTCTTGGCTCCTGTGATTGTAGTTTTAATGCCAGTTTAGATTGTAAAGACTTTCAGTGGTATTTGGATGCCCCGCATGTGTGCCATCAGTGCCAGTGTGCGGCCTGAGCAGTGATCTATATCACACGTCAGTTCTTAGATCTTTGCAGTATTAAATTAGGTCAGTTCTACACATGTGCTTTCTGAGTTGAGCTGGGATACCATATGTGGGTTTAGGGGCTCCCTTTTCTTTTGCTTTATTTCCTCTTTGTTTTCCCTTCTACTTTCTGGCTCCCAGGGACTTCTTGTATGAATTTATAGCAATAGAAGACTGAAGATTTAGAATTGTTGATAAATTGGAAGAAATCATTATAAGAAACATTCAAATGAAATTTGTCTACACATATTATAACCAAATTCTTGATGATATATACCCATTAAAGACTACATTTGATTTTTTTAATGTTATTGAGAAAAATACTCCCCTTGAATTGGTAAGTTCATGTTGTCAATAATGAGAATTATTTAAAAATTTTAATATTTTAAAAATATTTTAATAGTTGCTTTTAAAGCAAAATCTTGTTTTGGACTATATTTTAGATATGAGTCATAGTATTGCTTTGGATGTTGTCAGAGTTTGGAGGCATTGGGTGTGAGCAGAAAAAGTTCAACAAGTTTTACGTCCGAAATGACTTGAAGGTAAAACAATTTTCCTAGTAATTAAAAATTTTTTTTTCATTGGGCATATTTTTCTACCCAAAGAACATCATTACAATCCTTTTCTCTTAATACGATGACGCTTTGAGAGGCAGTACTTGAGGTTACTCATTGAAAAGAAAGTATAGATCCTAGTATCTTCAGGAAACGCATGATGTACAACCCCATCCATCTCTAGTCACAGTTCTTTGTAAGAGAAAAAAGTTGGCAATTTAAGATTCCATCATTCCCACAATAAGTAGATCTTTAGCTATAACTCCTAAATTACCCCACCATTTTATGAAATGTGCATCACCTGCATCTTCAGTGGGAGAGACACTTTGCACCTAATTTCATATAAAAACTTAGATCTAAAAAAAATGCAAAAATCATTGTGCTTCTGCATTCCAAAGGAAACTGTTTCAAGTTTTCCTTTTTCTTCACTTCATATATTTAAATATTTAAAACATTTACATAATCATAATGATTTAAAACATTGTTTTCTCATTATTGCCACTTTGTAGTGGCAGTAGGGAAACAGGGAATGTACTTGCTTTTTATTTTATTTAAGAAAAATAAAATACTATAATTGAAAAGGAGTGGCAAGCTTCCATTAAAAAAAAAAGAAAAACAAAACTAGAGAATTTCATGCGGAAATTCTGTGCTGAAACAAATTGTGCTCATAGTTCATTGGTCCTTTGGTGGGTGTAGGTACAAGGGATAAGATGAAGAAAGGTATAAATTTTGGTATCTGGTATTTTTATTTTCAATGAGATGAAGAGGGAATTAGAACAATGCAGGAACTTAGAATAGGTGGTCGTTCTCTTGGACTTTCATATCTTTTTAAACAATGTATATGAAAATATTGAAAATGGAAACATGTTAATTGAAACAAATAATATATCAGGAAATGATGGCTTTTTATTCTACTATCAATGTTTTACTAATTTTAAATTAAAATACTTTTTGAGTACCGTGATTTGGGGTTATATTATACTCAAAATCAGTTTAAGGCTTCTATATAGCAGCTTTTAAATTATTCCAGTTTTTAAACTTTCTTTTGTGTATGCACACAGATTCAATCCATTAACTTTCTTGTTGAATCTTTGCCTCTGAGAAACATTTTCACTGGTTTCCAGGGACTGCCTAAAAATGCAGCACATTTCCACTGAGCCATATGAGCATGTTACTATGAAGAATTTCCAGATGTTGCTTGAAAAATAGCCACAAAAATTACCTCCTGTTCTCTCAGTTGGAAACCTTAGGTATACCTTCTAATCAGATAAAAAATGTGTGGAAATGTTTTACAGTTTAGTTGCTTTACCCCCAAGAAGTAGGATAAAAATTATGTTATGGTTTCCTTTGATTTTAAATAAATCTTTTTGCTAAATGATGTAAAGGTTACTTTGAGGTCCTGTTTGTAGTGTATTCAATTTAAAGATATAGTTCTTCTAAATAATTTAAAATCCATTGACTTCTCTTTAAAGAATTTCATTTAAACCTCCATGCTTTACATTTTTAAAATTAACTGTTAGGCCATTGAAGTATTTTGGTTGGTGGGGTATCTTATTTAAAAAAAAACAGATTAGAACTGGGTACTAATGTTTACCTTCCTATAATTCTGTATTACTTTGGGCATCAAATTCTCTATCTTTAAAAGAAGATTGGACTAGAGAGTCAAAATCTAAGATTTCTTCAGGATAAGTTGTCATTTATAGAACCCAATCTGAAAGAAAGATTTTGTGTTTAATTATGGAGTTACTAAAAATAGTTCATTTAATACTTTTTCACTGTGACTAGCCATAAAAGACAGGTGACTTCTGTTTTGTTGATTCTTTTTAAAAATATATTTTATTGAGAAGGCTTCACAAACATACAGTCCGTACATGTTATATAATCAGCGGCTCACAATACCATCATATAGTTGTGTATTCATCACCATGATCATTTTTAGAAAATTCACATCACTTCAGAAAAAGAAATAAAAAGAAAAAAGGAAAAACTCATATATCCCATACACCTTACCCTTCTCTTGCATTGACCACTAGTATTTCAATCTAGTCAATTTTTTACCCTTTATTCATACCCCCATTATTTATTTATTTTTTATCATTTTTTTTTAACTCTACAGTCCATACCCTGGATAAAAGGAGTATCAAACACAGGTTTTCACAGTCACAAGGTTACATTGTAAAAGCTATGTTGTTATATAATTGTCTTCAAGAATCAAGGCTACTGGAACACAGCTCAACAGTTTCAGGTATTTCCCTCTAGCCACTCCAATACACCATAAACTAAAAAGGGATATCTTTGTATTGCATAAGAATAGCCTCCAGGATAACCTCTCAACTCTGTTTGAGATCTCTCAGCCACTCAAACTTTGTCTCATTTCTCTTTTCCCCCTTTTTGTCAAGAAGGCTTTCTCAATCCCTTGATGCCAGATCCCGATTCATCCTGGGATTTCTATCTCACATTGCCAGGGAGATTTATACCTCTGGGAGTCACGTCTCACATAGAGGGGAGGGTAGTGAGTTCCACCTGTCAACTTGGCTTAGAGAGAGAGGCCACATCTGAGCAACAAAAGAGGTTTTCTGGGGGTGACTCTTAGGCATAATAATCAGTAGGCTTGGCTTTTCCTTTGCAGGAATAAGTTTCAGAGGAGTGAACTCCAAAATCGAGGGCTCAGCCTATAATTGTTTGTCTCCACTGCTTGCGAGAATATCAGGAATTCTCCAAATGGGGAGGGTGAATATTTCCTCCTTTCTCCCCAGTCCCCTAAGAGCACTTTGCAAATACTTTTTTATTCTCTGTCCAGATTACTCTGGGATGTATCGAGGCATCACACAAACCTGTACAAACCAACAAGATCTCATGCCCTATTTAAGATTCCGTGTATGGTGTTCAGTTAAACTGACCATACAAGTTAAGTTAGGTAATGTGCTACCCAAATTATAAATTTTTTTGTATGCTGTATGGTGGGATCACATTTCATTATTTTTCCATGTGAATTTCCTGTTATTGCACTACTATTTGTTAAATTTTTGTTTGTTTTTGTTTTTATTGCTTGTTTGTTTGATTTTGGGTAAGTGCATGGACCAGGAACCAAACCTTGGTCTCCCATATGGCAGGTGAGAATTCTACCACTGACGTATCCTTGTAGCCCCCACCCCCAAATTATAAATTTTGTACCAAATAAACATCTCTTCCTTTGCTCTCACACAGAAGTTGAAGTTTTAAAATATGGATGTTATCATCCTTTATCCTGTATTCTGATTTACATTAGTCCTATCCAGATCAGCTTCATTCAAATCTCTAGTAAACATCTGATCACTTTTTCAACTTTTTTAACAGTTTCTGTATAGGATAATGCTGACTTTGATAGCTTCAGAGCTCTGAGTCTCAGGTGTCACATAAATACCTGAAGTTTCTGGGAACGTCCAGGTTATATGCAAACATCTCAGTTTCTCAGAATTTAGAAATAACAGAACTCCAGAATATTATGTGGCTGTCTAAGAGCTTGCATATTGATTGGCTCTTGGTTGTAGTGAATCCTTTAACAAGGGTTGGCAAACTACTTTCCATAGGCCAAATTTGCCCATTGTCTATTTTTGTAGCTTAAATTATCTTGGAATACAGTTTCAGTCTATCACTGCTTTCATGCTGCAAGGACAGAGTTGAATAATTGTGACAGAGTACATATAACATACAAAGTAAAAAAATTCACTATCTGTCCCTTTACAGAAAATTTTTGCTGACCCCTCCTTCATAAGATGAAATTTGCCAGTCTTGACCTTTGCACTTTCCCCCTATACTTTTTTTTTTTTAATTTGCATATGGGCAGGAGGCACCAGGGATCGAACTCCAGACCTCCAGCACGGCAGGTCGGAGCTCTGCCTGCTGAGCCACGGCAGCCGCCCTTCCCCCTATACTTGAAGTTATGATGTAACTCAGTTTCAGTTTTCCGAGTTACATCAGGATGATGGTATCAGGCATTTATTTGCACTGAAAGCATATTTTAAATGTATCATTGATAGTACTCTTAAGAATTTAAGCCTTTGCTGTTGTTGCTATATTCAGAGGTGTGTTTTTTACTTCATGTGATTTTATGTTTTTACCATGGGAAAAATTTCCAGCTTAATAATCAGCCCATTTTGCCGTATTTTTGTTGATTACAATCCTTGTGTTCAAATTGGAAACTCCATTTAAATATTCATTTCTTAATACCTATATATACTTCATCTATTTACATTATATTTATCTTCACAATTGTATGTTTAGAGGGGTATGACGGTAAGTGGCAGAATTCTCGCCTGCCATGCAGGAGACTTGTTCAATTCCCAGCCCATGCACTTCCCAGACAAACAAACAAAGAAACCACGATTGTGTGTTTAGAGAAAAACAATTTTTGTTTACTGCTTTTTGCAATTTTATTTTATAAGAAAATTAAATTTTCTTATAAAGATGAATTAATGGATGTTTTTAGTAGAAGTATCATAACTTGGGAATTCTCAGAGATATTCTAACACACTTACATCCTTTTTTTTTTTTTTTTTTTGCATGGACAGACAGCAGGAATTGAACCCGGGTCTCTGGCACAGCAGACGAGCACTCTGCCTGCTGAGCCACCGTGGCCCACCCACTTGCATCCTTTTTAAAATAGTATGTAATAGTGAAGAAATAACACTTTGATTGAACTAAACATTATCTAGATTTTAATATTTTTTTAAGAAATATTTTTATTGAGAAATCTTCTCACATATGCAGTCCTACCGCATATAGAATACATATTTGCGTATTCATTGCCATGATCATTTTCAGAACGTTTGCATCACTCCAGAAAAATAAATAAAAAGACAAAACTCATTCATCCTATATCCTTTGCCCCTCCCTCTCATTGACCACCAGCATTTTAATCTACCTAATTTTTTACCATTCATGCCCCTATTATTTTTTATCCTTATTTTTTACTCATCTGTCTGTACCCTGGATAAAAAGAGTATCAGACACAAGGTTTTCACAATTACATGGTCACATTGTAAAATCTATATAGTTATACAGTCATTTTCAAGAATCAAACCTACTAAAACACAATTTGACAGTTACAGGTACGTCCCTCTAGCTGCTCCAATACACCTTAAATTAAAGAGGGTTATCTATATAATGCGTAAGAATAACCTTCAGGATAACCTGTTGACGATTTGAAATCTCTCAGCCACTGAAACTTTATTTTGTCTCATTTCTCTCTTCCCCTTTTTGGTCAAGAAGCCTTTCTAAATACAGTGAAGCTGGATCCTGGCTCATCTCTGTGAGTCAAGACCCATGTTGCCAGGGACATTTACACCCCTGAAAGTCATGTCCCATGTAGGGGGTGGAGGGCAGTGAGTTCACCTGCTGAGTTGGTTTTGAGAGAGAGGCCACATCTGAGCAACAAAAGAGGTTCCCTGGGGGTGACTCTTAGGCATAATTATCAGTAGGCTTAGCTTCTCCTTTTCAGGAATTACCTTCATAGGGGCAAATCCGAAGTTTGAGGGTGCAGCCTATTGAACTGGTTGTTCCCACTGTTTGTGAGAATATCAAGAATTTCCATGCACTAGGGTAACTTTCCAAAACCTGCAACCTCAGGATGGGTCCCTGGGCCAGATAAGTCCTGCAATGCAGAGGGGCCAGCTTTTCCAGACCATCAACTGGTTCCATCCACCTTTCCCATATTACTGTCAGCCCCTTCCAAAATGAAAAAGTTAGAATGGCCATAGTGCAAGGAGACTTTGTAGAATCTTATATAATGCCCTAGGTATTCATTATCAGACTATGTGTTTATTCAGTACTTAAAATATTAGCACCCCTGTTTAAAAAAAAACTGTATAGAAATGACTCATGCACCCAAATTCCGTCTTTTCAAAACTTTTATCCTTAGCCTAAAGTGCTGTCACTGCAAAAGAAGTCTCCTTGCACACTTCCTATATTATGGGAAGACCTGATCTCTGCTCCTAACCACCTTTTTGCCCCTAGCCATTCTTTCCTTATGGCATATGGCCCACTGCTTCTAACTTTTCCCACTCTCAAGGATGGAGCAAACCTCTGCAGCTCCCTGACAGTCAGTCTTGTCCCATGAGTTGCATACTGACTTCTGGAAGAACGAGCTCCAGGCTCCCTAGAGTGTTACCCTGCTCATACCTCCTTGTGTGGGGAAGTTCCCCAGTGTCTCTACTACCTTATCTCTGGTGGGAGAGGATTTGGGAAAGATTCGTTTTAATTACCAAGGTAAGGGTATAGGAGGTTGCTGAACAGCCATATTCTGCCAGTTTGGGGAGGGAGGTAGAGAAAGCATTATTTGTAACTTGAGATGAATGAGTTGGGAGTGAAATGACATTTCAATAGATAAGGAAAAAAAGAAAACAAAACTCATGTGCTAGTATCCTAGTTAACCTTTATTATGTGTTTAAATAAGCTATTTGAAAACATACCGTGATTAGCAAAAGGGTTTGGATGAAGGTGGCCATGCCTGACAATAAGCAAATGTACTTAACATGAATGTGTATAACCCTTACAGTGTTGACAAGGAGAGATACAACACACACTGATAGACAGCATTGTTTCTGACAGAAAATGCATCCTTTCTTCTCACTGGCTGTTTTTGGGGAAATACTTTTAGATTAAACTCAGTTACTGAATTGGAAGAGTAATATTAAGGTTAAAATCAACAAGAAATTCTTTAAGCAAAAATTGTGTAAGAGAGACAAGTAGTATAAAAAGATAGTAAGTATATTTCCTTGTGTAAATTTTAATATGAATTAGGTTTTTTAATAACAAATGGCCAATGCTGACTTACATAAAATGTCAAAGTAATATTTTAAAAATTTGTCAATGTCGTACAGGTTCTTCTTGAAATACAGTAGTGAGACATTTAAAAAATGTTGTTCGGTTAAAATTGTATTCTGTGTACCTTGTCTAAAGATCTTATGGTCCAGTGTTTCCCCTCTAATAGCCAGTTTCTTAAATGCTTGTTCATTGATGCATAAAGTTTTAATCATTTGCGTTCTACCATTGCAAAGGAAACAGGAGAATAAGGAATGAAAACACTCTCTGGAAAATAAGACAAAGGATGAATTCCATAAATTAACAGAAACATAGTGAACGTTGTCAGTTACTTGTGATTTATATTTCTATCTTGTGTTTATTTATAATAGCCTATTTTAATTATTTAGGGTCTAAAAATTCCCTTTAATATATGGACTAATTAGAAGCACTATTCACTGGCAAGTGGAAAAATTAGAGTTTCCCAAAGCCAGTATATGATAATGTCTGCCAGGCAACTCTCAATTATCTGCTTATATTTACTTTATTATTAGCATCTATCCCTCTTCCCTCAGTACAATAGGTCTGATTTTCTGGATCTAAGGAGAATTTGCTTTCTGTTACCTAAGGAGACAAAAAGGGACTATGTTTGAAAATGATCCAGAAGAAGCATCTGATTTTTCTAGTTTCCTTTCCTGTTTGAAAGAGGCACTTGTGAAGCGATGATGCAACATGGGACAGAAAAATCCTTTTTCAGGTTCGGTTATTCATAGTCAAATGAATCACACTTTGAGTTACCTGGACGTTGTCTTAAGTTCATTTTTCTTTCTTAAATTTCAAAGCCTTAGTTTTTCATCCTGTAAACTGTTTACTTTCTTGCTGTCTGAGTATATAGTGCTCCCCTATGAGTGCTTAATGCATTGTTAAGTGATAAGAATAATTTTACCAGCTTATAAGTAATGTTCAGTTTAGATTAATGTCCTGGCACTCAGTTTTTGATTTTTATTGGTGATGTTTAATTATGAATTGTAGTAGGCAGAATGTGTTATTAAGCAAGTGTACAGCTGATGCTTGTTTATCTTTCCACAAATATTCTTATTTCTTCAAATAGAATAGATTGAAGCTTTTTCTGCATTATAGGATTTCATTTCTTTCCTTTCCTTTTTATTAAAATAGTACATGTACTATGTAGTATGTGTCTGTGTAATATTTTTCTACATTTAAATGATATCATACCTCTTATAAGTTAGGGAGGATATAAGCTACAAATTGTTGTGAAAATAGACAATTTTCGTGTTCTTTTATATTTGTGTACAACACACATGATGCTACAATTCTGCCAGCCATGGAGGAAAGAAAGTCATATTTCTGGACATTCTGGATTTCAATATTTTATATTATACATGCCTGAAATTTCCTAACAAAATCTGCTGTATAGATTGGCAGTGACTGTTTTGCATGTGGTAATTTTACCTGAGAAGCCACCTCAGGGACAGTTGCTCTGCCAGGTACTGTCAACCAAATACAACTGAAACAACTTGAGTAGTTATTATTACCTCTTTTGATGAGAAATTTACTTTCATTAACAGTTGTTTAAATAAAATTTCATGGCATACATTACCCCGACCCTTTTAGAGTATATTAATAAACCTTAACCTTCACTGAGACTAAAATTGAATGGTATTTTTTTTTTTAGGAATTTTAGACACTCTGGTATTCTGACTCAATGATGTTAGAATTCTCCCTCCAGTGTTGATAATAAATATATTGGGTTTTATAGTGGAAATTCCTCATTTATTATATCAGTGATATTTTAGAAATTCTACTTTATTCATAAGGACTTGTATCAGCCTGGATTCTTATTTCTATAGATTTAATGAGATTAAAGACACTCTTGCTAGATATAAAACATTTCTTAAATGCAGTTTTATTGAGATATATTCATGTGCCATATACTCATCCAAAGTATACAAACAATGGTTCACAGTATCATCAGATAGCTGTATATTCATAATCACAATAGATTTTTGAACATTTTCATTACTCCATAAACAATAAAAATAAGAATAAAAATAAAAGTAAAAAAGAACATATGAATATCCTATACCCCTTATCCACCCCCCCATTATTTATTTTTTTCCTTATTTCTTACCTATCTGTACACTGGATAAAGGAAATGTCAGTCACAAGATTTTCACAATCACATGGTCCCAGTGTAAAAGGTAAATAGTTATACAATTGTCTTCAAGAATCAAGGCTACTGGAATACAGTTCAACAGTTTCAGGAACTTCCTTCTAGCTACTCCAATACACCATAAACTAAAAAAGGAATATCTTTATAATGCATAAGAATAACCTCCAGGATAACCTCTTGACTCTATTTAAAATTTCTCAGCCACTGAAAATTTACTTTGTCTCATTTCTCTCTTTCCCCTTTTGATCAAGAAGTCTTTCTCAATTCCACAATGCCTATGTCAGGCTCGTCCTCAGGAGTCAGGTCCCATGTTGCCAGGGAGTTAAACCCCTGGGAGTCAAGTCCCATGTTGGGGGGAGGCCCGTGAGTTTACCTGTTGTTCTAGTTTACTAGCTGCCAGAATGCAACGCACCAGAGATGGATTGGCTTTTACTAAAACGGGATTTATTTTGTTAGTTCTTCAGAGGAAAAGCAGCTAAGTTTCATCTGAGCTTCTTTTTGATGTGGGAAGGCTCAGGGTAATCTCTGCTGGCCTTCTCTCCGGGCCTCTGGGTTCCAACAACTTTCCCTGGGGTGATTCCTTTCTGCATCTCCAAAGGCCTGGGCTGAGCTGCGAGTGCTGAGGTGAGGTATGCTGAGCTGCTTGGGCTGTGCTACATTGAGTTCTCTTATTTAATCACCAGCCAGTTAACTCAAACATCATTCATTACAGCAGGCACGCCTCCTAGCCAACTACAGATGTAATGAGCAACAGATGAGGCTCACGTACCATTGGCTTATGTCCACAGCAACAGAACTAGGTACCTTCACCTGGCCAAGTTGACACCTGACTCTAACTACCACACCTGTGGTGTTGGTTTTGAGAGAGAGGCCACATTTGAGCAACAAAAGATGTTCTCTGCGGTGACTCTTAGGTATATCTTTAAGTAGTCTTAGCTTCTCCTCTGCCAGGACTAAGTTTCATAAGGGCAAGCACCAAGATTGAGGGCTTGGCCTATTAAATTGGTAGTCCCCAACACTTGCAAGAATATAAAGAATTCCCCAGTCAGGATGTTTAATATTTCCACATTTTTCCCCAGACCCTGAAGGGGACTTTGCAAGTACGTTTTTTATCTTATGCCCTGATAACATTTATTGGAGCATCACACTAACCTTACAAACCAACAAGATCTCACTCTCTACTCAAGGTTTCATGTAATTATGATGATGTTCACATAAACTGAACATACAAATTAAATCAGTAGTGTGCTACAGAAAATATGAATTTTGTACCGAATAAACATTCTCTTCCTCACACAGAAGTTGAAGTTTTAAAATCTAGTCAATATCATCCTTTATGCTTTTGTCTGATTTAACTTAGTCCTAACCAGATCACCTTCATTCATAACTCTAAATGAAGTCTTATCTCTTTTTCAGCTTTTTTTTTTTAATAGTTTCTATGTGGGATAATGCTGACTTTCATAGCTGCAGAATTCTAACTCTGACTTTCAGGTCACACAGATACCCAGAGTTCCAGGGAACCACCAGGTTATAACAAGGAGCTTAGAATTTAGAAAAAACAGTTACAACTCAGGAATAGATGTGACTGCTTTAAGTGCTTAGAATCCAGGACTCTTTACAGTAATCCTTCCCCTAAAAATCTGTGCCCTCAAATTCAGTTCTCAGAGTTTGCACATTGTAATTAGTCCATAGTAGTGAAGTATTATAATATGTCTTTTCCTTCCTGGCTTATTTCACTCAATATATGTCCTCAAGATTCAGTTACCTAGTTGCATGCCTCACATCTTCATTCCTTCTTGAAGCTGCTCCATTGTATGTAAACACCACAGTTCACCCTTCTGTTCATCAGTCAGTGTACCCTTAGGCCACCTCCACCACTGCAAACTGTAAATACTGCCACCAGAAATATCAGTATGCCAGTGTCCATTCATGTTCTAGCTTTCAGTTCTTCTAACTATATACGAATAACGAGTTTGCAGGATCATATGTAAACCCTACATTTAGCCTCCTGTGGAACCACTACACTGCTCTAGAGAGAGGCATCACCATTCTACTTCCCTACCAACAGTGAAAAGTTACCTCTCTCTCTCTCTCCACATTTTCTCCAACACTTCTATCTTTCTGTTTATTTTTAAACAGTTTAATTCACACACCATATAATCCATCCTAAGTAAACAGTCAATGGTTTCAATGGTTTCCAGTATAATCACATAATTTTGCATTCACCAGCCCAATCTATATAAGGAATTTTCATTTCTTACACAAAGAAAGAAGAATAGGGGAAAGAAGGAATAAAAAATATATAAATACATAAAAAGAAGAAACAACAACACTGCCAAGAAACCCCATACCCCTCCTTATATCCCCATCTTATTAACATTTAGCTTTGATATATTGCCTTTGTTACATTTAATGGAAGCATAATACAATACTATTGTTAATTATAGACCCTGTTTGCATTGATTATATTTTATCCATATGCAGTCCTATTTTCAAACCCTGCAATGTTGATATTCATTTGTTCTGCCTCATGTAATAACATTGTTATATCTGTACATTTAAGCACCATCATTATCCACTCTAGGTTTCACTAAGTTATACAATCCCAGTCTTTATTACCTTTCTTTCCATCTGGTGTTATACATGTCCCTGACCTTCCTCTTTCAACCATGCTCACATTCAGCTTTGTTCACTGTACTTATAATAATATACAGATAGTATTGTGCTATCTATTTCTGGTTCTTTACAATCAGTCCTACTGAACATTCTGCACTCTTTCAGCATCCAATTCCCAATCTCTTATCCTCTTTCTATCTCCTGATAATCTGTCTTCTCAGCTTCAACTCTTAAATTTCACTCATTAATGTTAGTTCTTATTAGTGAGACCATACAGTATTTGTCTTTTTAATTCTGGCTAATTTCACTCAACATAATGTCCTCAAGTTTCAACCATGTTGTTGCATACATCATGACTTTATTATATCATATCATTTTTCTCTCTCATTTTAGTATTTACTGATAGTCTTCATTTCTATGCTTTTCTCCAAATCTTTCTCTGCTTTTCCTATCTGCCTGCACTGCTCCCTGTAATATTTCTTGTAGAGAATGTCTCTTGTTCACAAACTCTGTCAGTGTCTGACTGAAAATATTTTAAACTCTCCCTCATTTTTTTTTTAACTTTTTTTATTGTATAGTATAACATATATACGAACGAAAGAAATAAAAAAGCTATAGTTTTCAAAGCACTCTTCAAAAAATGGTTTCAGGAAAGATCCCAGTTTGTCATGGGTTACCATATGATCCTCTCATATTTTTCCTTCTAACTACTCCAGAATATAGGAGGCTAGAGGGCTTACACACTTTTTTTATCATCACAATCACCTTTTTTTCCCTTCATTTTTGGGAGCAATAACATATATACAAAAAGCTATTAAATTTCAAAGCACAGCACCACAGTTACTTGTAGAACAAATTTCAGACTTTGAAATGGTTACAGTTTCACAAATTTAGGTTTTTACTTCTAGCTGCTATAAAATATTAGAGGCTAAAAGAGATACCAATTTAATGATTCAGTGTTCATATTCATTTGTTAAGTCTTATCTTCTATGTATAATTTCACCATCACCTTTGATCTTTCCATACCTCTCTTTAGGGTTGGTTTGGACTATGACAATTCTAAATTTTTGATATTGGAATGGTCTGTCACTAATATGGGGTAGGGAGATGGGACTATCTGTTGTTCTGGAGAGGCTGGGATACGTTTCGGGACTTCACTGGACCAGGGACCCATCTAGAGGTTGTAGGTTTCTGGAAAGTTACTCTAGTGCCTGGAACCCTTGTGGAATTTTATATATTGCCCTAGGTGTTCTTTAGGATTGGCTGGAATGGTCCTGGTTGGGGGTTGGCTGGAATGGTCCTGGTTGGGGGTTGGCAGGTTATGATAGATAGCAATCTCTAACTGAAGATTTTTGCATAAGAGCAATCACCAGAATAGCCTCTTGACTCTATTTGAACTCTCTCTGCCACTGAAATTTTATTGATTACACTTCTTTTCCCCCTTTTAGTCAGGATGGAATTGCTTATCCTACAGTGCCAGGTCTGGATTCATCCATGCAAGTCATCTCTCACATCACCAGGGAGAACTTTCACCCCTGGATGTCATGTCCCAATAGGGGGGTAGGCAATGATTTCACTTGCAGAGTTGGGCTTAGAGAGAGAGAGGCCACATCTGAGCAACAACACAGGTCCTCCAGAAGTAACTCTTAGGTGCGGCCTTTAGGTAGTCTAAGCTTTTCCTCTACCTACATAAGCTTCACAAGAATCAGCCGTATGATCTAGGGCATGGCCTATTGATTTAGTTTCCCTAAAGTTGACACAGTATCAGGGGATTCCCTGATGGTAAGGTTTAATAGTTCCATATTCTTTCTCCCCTCAGGGGACTTTGTCAATACTTTTTATTATCTGCTTAATATATTCTAGGATTTTTCTAGGCATTACAATAATCTATACAGGATTAAAGGACCTCTTTCTTATTCTGTGCTTCCTGTGTTTCAGTTGTTCAAATGAGCTATACAGATAGGTTGCATTAGATTAAGCACTATAGAAAATTTCAGTTCCAGATCAAATAAACCTTTCTTCCATTGATCTCAAGGGTATGTGTGGCTCTAAAATATAGACACTGTCTTTCTTACCCCTATGTTCTGAATTCCTTTAATCCCAACCTGTTCAGCTTCATTCTTATCTCTAAATATCAGGTTATATATATATAAAACAGCCTCTCAAAATCCACAAATAATAATCACCACTCTGGACTTAATGTGTCTGCTCTAAGAGCTTTCAATCTAGGCCCCTGTTTTCTTATAAGCATTTTCTAAAGGTTACCATACCATTGTTGTTTTTTTGTTTCTGGTTTATTTTGTCTCACCAAATGTCCCACATGTTCATTCACATCATTGCATGCCTCACGATGCTGTTCCTTTTTGTTGCAGCACCACCTTCGTTCATAAGTATTCACCACCATTTGCTAATCTGCTTCTCCGTCAGTGCATTCTTCAGCCACCTGCATTCTTTGGGCATCATAGAGAGAGCCCAAAGTCCATAATACATCAACATTCTCAATTTTAGATAATTTCATTGTTCCCATGAGACAGAAAGCCAATAAACACATCCTAGCCAAGGAGGAAATCTAAACCTCCTCTTAACTCTTGTCCCTCACCAAATTATTTACCTGTGCTCTTGCTGTGATAGTGCTGATGGTTTCCTCTTGAACATTACTCACAGCATGCCATAGCAGTTTTCCTGTATGCAGGACTTAAACATTCCATTTATACAAGAATCATATTTTTGAAGTAATCCTTACGGGAACTCATTCATTTTTCTAGTATGAGTCATTGGGACACGTAGGTCTATAGAACCCCTTTCAATCTTGTTAATCTTCAATATGGTACTATTACTTATAGACCCACTAGAGAATCACCTTCACTCCTATCTATACCCTTACGCTGGAGTTCAACCTCATTAGCTAATGGTTCACCCATCTCTAGCTTCTCTGTATCTCTGTGTCCCCTATTTTCTGTATTATAAGCCTCTGATTATACCTTTATGCTGGTCATAAAAGTGGAATCATACAGTATCTATCCTTTTGTATCTGGCTAAGTTCACTCAGCATTATGTCCTCAAGGCTCATCCATCTCGTCATGTGCTTCAGGACGTCATTTTGTCTTACTGCTGCATAATATTCCATCGTATGTATGTACCACATTTTGTTGATCCACTCATCTGTTGAAGGGCATTTGGTTTGTTTCCATCTTTTGGCGTTTATGAATAATGCTGCTATGAACATCGGTGTGAAAATGTTGTTTGTGTCATTGCTTTCAGCTCTTCTGGGTATATACCAGGTAGTGCTATTGCTGGGTCATAGGACAACTCGATATTTAGTTTCTTAAGAACCGCCAAAACTTCCATAGAGGCTGCACCATTATACATTCCCACCAGCAAGTGCATAAGTGTCCCAGTTTCTCCATGTCCTCTCCAACTTTTATAGTTTCCTGTTTGTTTAATAGCAGCCATTCTTTTAGTTGCGAGGTGGTATCTCATTGTCATGATCTTCATTTCCCTTCTGGCAGTGAAAATGAGCATTTCTTCATATGCTTTTCAGCCATCTATATTTGCTCTTCAGAAAAATGCCTCTTCATATCTTTAACCCATTTGTTCTTTTAAGGTTGAGTTGTCTGATTTCTTTGTATATACAGGAAATGAAACCTTTGTCTGATATGTGATTTCCAGATATTTTCTCCCATTGACTTGGCTGCCTCTTCACTTTTTTGACAAAATCTTTTGAGGTGCAGAAGCATTTGATTTGAAGAATTCCCATTTACCTATTTTTCATTTGTTGCTTGTGCTTTGGGTGTAAAGTTTAGGAAGCTACCTCATATTACTAGGTCTTGAAAATGTTTCCCTATATTTTCTTCTAGTAGCTCTATGGTGCTAGTTCTTATATTTAAGTGTTCTACTTTGAGTTAATTTTTGTGTAGAGTGTAATTAAGGGGTCCTATTTCATTCTCTTGGCCATGGATATCCAGTTCTTCTATGCCCAATTATTGAAAAGACTATTTTGCCCCAGTTCAGAGGATTTGGGGGCCTTGTCAAAAATCAGTTGACCATAGATTTGGTGGCTTATTTCTGCACTTTCGATTTGATTCCATTAGTCAGTTCTTCTGTCTTTGTGCCAGTACCATGCTATTTTGACCACCATGGCTTTATAATAGGTTTTAAAGTCAGAGAGTGTTAATTCTCCCACTTTGTTCTTCATTTTTAGGATGCTTTTAGCTATTCAGGGTCTCTTACCCGTTCAGATTAATTTGATAGTAAGCTTTTCCAAATATTCAATGTAGTCTGTTGGAATTTTGATTGGTACTGGTTTGATTCTGTAGAACAACTTGGAGAGAACTAACATCTTAACTATATTTAGCCTTCCTATCCATGAGCAGGGAATGTCTTTCCACCTATTTAGATCTCCTTTGATTTCTTTTAGCAATGTTATGTAGTTTTCTGTGCACAAGTCCTTTACATCCCTAGTTATGGTTCATTCCTAAGTATTTGATTCTTTTAGTTGCCATTTTGAATGGAATTTTTTCCTTAAGTGACTCTTCAGCTACCTATATGCTTGTGTATAGAAATTGTTACTGATTTTTGCACGTAGATTTTATATCTCACCACCTTGCTGAATTTGTTTATTAGCTCAAGTAACTTTGCTGTTAATTGAGCTGTAGATTTCTCAGGATCATCCAAGTATAGTATCATATCCTCTGCAAACAATGAGTTTTACTTCTTCTTTTCCAGTTTGGATGCCTTTTATTTCTTTGCCCTGCCTGATTGCTCTAGCTAGGACTTCTAGCCCAATGCTGAATAATAGTGGTGACAGTAAGCATCCTTGTCTTGTACCTGATCTTAGGGAGAAGGCTTTCAGTCTTTCTCCTTTGAGTATGATGCTGGCTATTGTTTTTTCATATATTCTCTTTATTATATTGAGGTAGTTACCTTTGATTCCTATCTTTTGGAGTGTTTTTATCAGAAAAGGACGCTGAATTTTGTTGAATGCTTTTTCAGCATCCATCTAGATGATCATGTGATTTTTCCCCTTTGATTTGTTAATATGCTATATTACATTAATTGAGTTTCTTGTGTTGAACCATCCTTGCATTCCTGGTGTAAACTCCACTTGGTCGTCATGTGTAATTCTTTTAATGTGCTGTTGGATTCGATTTGCTAATATTTTATTGAGAATTTTTGCATTTGTGTTCATTAGGGAGATTGGCCTGTAGTTTTCCTTTCTTATAGCATCTTTACCTTGTTTTGGTATTAAATTGATATTAGCTTCATAAGATGAGTTAGGTAGAGTTCCTTTTTCCTCAATTTTTTGAAAAAGTTTGATAAGGATTGTTGTTAGTTCTTTCTGGAATGTTTGTTAAAATTCCCCTGTGAAGCCATCTGGCCCTGGGCTTTTCTTTGTAGGAAGATTTTTGATGACCTATTGAATCTCTTTACTTATGATTGATTTGTTGAGTTCTTCTGTTTCTTCCTGAGTCAGTGTAGCTTGTTCATGTGTCTCCAGGAATTTGTCCATTTCACCTAAGTTGTCTAGTTTGTTGGTGTATAGTTGTTCATAGTATCCTCTTATGATTTCTTTTATTTCTTCAGGGTCTGTGCTAACACACCCCTTCTCATTACTGATTTTGTTTATTTGCATCCTCCCTCTTTTTTTCTTTGTTAGTCATGCTAGTGGCCCATCAATTTTATTGATTTTCTCAAAGAGCCAACTTTTGGTTTTATTGATTCTTTCTATTGTTTTTTGTTCTCCCATTCATTTATCTCTGCTTTAATCTTTGTTATTCTCTTCTCCTGTTTGCTTTGGGTTAGTTTGCTGTTCTTTCTCAAGTTCCTCCAGGTTTGCTGTGAAGTCCATAATTTTTACTTTTTCTTGTTATTTAATATAGGCATTTAAGGCAATAAATTTCCCTCTCAGCACAGCTTTTGCCACATCCCATAAGTTCTCACAAGTTGTATTCTCATTTTCATTCCTCTTCAAATAGCTGCTGATTTCTCTAGCAATTTCTTCTTTGACCCACTTGTAGTTTATGAGTGTGTTATTTAATCTGCATATATTTGTGAATGTTCTTATTCTTTGCTGGTTATTGAGACCAGCTTCATCCCATTGTGATCAGAGAAAGTACTTTGAAAATTTTCAATATTTTTATATTTATAAAGACCTGTTTTGTGCCCCAGCATATGACCTATACTGGAAAATATCCCATGAGCACTAGAGAAGAATGTATAACCTTGTGCTTTGGGGTGCAGTGACCTATATTATGTCTGTTAGGTTTAATTTGTTTATGAAATTATTTAACTTCTCTATTTCCTTGTTCTTCTGTCTGGTTGTTCTATCTATAGATGAGAGTGGTGTACTGATGTCTTGATGTCTCCTAGTATTATTGTTGAAACATCTGTCACTCCCTTCAGTTTTGCCAGTGTCTGTCTCATGTACTTTGGAGCTCCTTGATTGGGAGCATAAACATTTATGATTGTTATATCTTCTTGGTGAATTGATACTTTAATTAGTATGTAGTGTCTGTCTTTGTCTCTTATGATGTTTCTACATTTAAAGTCTATTTTGTCTGAAATTCGTATAGCTACTCCTGCTTTCTTTTGGTTACAAATTCTGTGGAAAATCTTTTTACATCCTTTTACTTTCAGTCTATTTGTATCCTTTTATCTAAGATGAGTCTCTTGTAGGTAGCATATAGTTGGACTATGTTTTTTAATCCATTCTACCAATTTGTATCTTTTAGTTGGTAAGTTTAGTCTTTTAACATTTGAGTTATTACTGAAAAGGTGTTTCTTGATTCCACCATCTTTTCTTTTTTATTTATTTATAAAGTTCAGTATGTTCTTTTCCCTCTTTCTCTTTGTATTCTTTAAATTACCCTTAGTGGTACCCTTCAATTCTGTGCCCTCCTCCAGACCTCCCTCTCCTGTCTTTTTTTTTCAGCTGCCACAACTCCTTTTAGTATTTCTTGTAGGGCTGGTCTTGTTGACAAATTCTTTCAGGACTTCTTTGCCTGTGACCACTTTAATCTCTCCATCAATTTTGAAGGACAGTTTGGCTGGGTACAGAATTCTCGGCTGGAAGTCTTTCTCTTTCTGGATCTTGAATATATCATACCTCTGCCTTCTTCCCTCCAAGGTGCTAGTTGAGTAGTCTGAACTCAATCTTAATTTGATTTCCCTTGTATGTAGTAGATTGTTTTTCTCTCCTTGCTTTCAGGATTTTCTGTGTCTCTTCAACATTTGAAAGACTGATTAGTATGTGCCTTGGGGAAGGCCTATTTGGATTTATTCTGTTTGGAGTTCTTTCAGCTTCTTTGACTTGTATATTTATGTCCTTTATGAGGGTTGGGAAGTTTCCCTCCGTTATATCCTCAACTACTCTTCCTAGCCCTTTAATCCTCTCTTCTCCTTTTTGGACACCAATGACTCTTATATCTGTGTTCTTTATTTTTGTCTGTCATTTACCAGAGTTCCCATTCAGTTTTTTCCATCTTTTTGCCATTTGCTGTTTGGAGTCTTCAAAGTCAATTTTCCTGTCCTCTATATCACTTATTCTTTCTTCTCTCTCTTCAAATCTGGTATAGTGTGCCTTTAGTATGTTTTTTATTTGGTCAACAGCTTCTTTAATCTCTGTGATTTCTGCTATTTTTCTCTTCATTCTTTCAAACTCCTTTGTGCTCTTCTGCTGTGTCTTGATGTCCTTTATGTCATTTGCTATCCCATTAAGTAGAGTTGTATGAACATCTTTAATTAGTTGTTTCAATGTCTGTGTCTCCTCTGGTGTTTTAATTTGGTCATTAGGCAGGGCTGTATCTGTCTGCATTGTGATAGGTGTAGTGATCTCCTGCTGTCTTCATTGCATGTAAATATCTTGATTGATTAACTTTGGGAGTTACTTTTCTTCAGTAGTTTAAGGCCTCTGTTTGAAGAATGATTGTACAGAGGGAGCAGGCTTGGGGTGGAGCACTCAGTATCGTGATTTGCTTCAGGGTAGGTATGGGTGCAGGTCGGGGATGTTACACTGATGCTTGTGAACATGGGCACCCAGCAGCCAGGGAGGATATAGCTGTGCAGGTGCGTAACCCTGGTGTGTGCTGGTCTAAGGCACAAGGCCCTTTGTGTGTATGCGTAGAGCTGGCAGCAGGTTGGTGTTATACCTTCATGGATTGTGGGCAAATGTGACCTTGCTGTGCAGGTTGGCACTTTCTTAGAGCTGGGAATTGAGGCTGAGGGTTGTCTGCATGCGTGGTTCTAGAACTGCTATAAAGTGCAGTTCCCAGAGGTGAATGAAACAATTGATGTCCCATGCGCATGTCTGGACCTGAGAGTGCCATAAAGGGGTGCACTCAACTCAGGGAGGGCAGGGTGAGGCTGTGTGATACTATGGGCTGGAGGCAGTGGTAACCTAGGTATGGAATTCAGTGCCCGCAACCTTTATGTGCTGGCAACAGCCTGCAAGGAACATGGATGGGGGGATAGTGTTCGGGATTATGCAGGAGAGATTTGGGCTGCACTTGGGGTGGGGTGTGTGGCAGTTATGTGCACTGGGGGCTAATGCGGTGGGGGCGCCTGGGACGTGGGGAATGAGAGAGGGTGATGGGGTTCAGGTATGTTGTGTGTGGAGTGAGGCATCGGTCACAGGGCTGCGCTTGTAAGGGTAGTGCGTCCAAGGATCATGGCCTGGTTTACTTCCTAGTCCTGCACTCCAGTCTGTGCACTCCTGCGGGCTCCATGCCTCTGCACCAGGCTCCAGCTTTCTGTCTCTCTGTTCCTTGGCATCTGCCACCAGGGCTGCCGCATGTGGTACAGAAACCTCTCCCAGGTCACCCCCAATCCCAAATTGCTGCCTCAGTTTCCTAACTGTCCCTTCTCTAATTTTTCTTTTGAGCAGGGCTAATCTCGAGCCACTCCAGTCTGCCATCTTCCTGGAAATCTGAGTATGTATCAGATATCTCCTCATTTTTGAATGAACAGTTTTGCCAGTTATAGATTTCTTGGTTGGCAATTTTTCTTTTAGTATCTTAAATATATCATACCACTGCCTTCTCACCTCCATGATTTCTCTTGAGAAATCCATGCACAGTCCTATTGAGCTTCTCTTGTATGCGATGATCTCTTTTCTCTTTCTGCTTTCACAATTCTCTCTTTGTCTTTGATATTTGACACTCTGTTTAGTAAATGTCTTGGACTAGGTCTGGTTGGATCTATCTATTTGTAGCATGCTGTGCTTCTTGGATCTGTAATTTTATGTCTTTTGGAAGAGATAGGAAATTTTCAGTGATTCTTTCTGCCCCTTTTCCCTTCTCTTCTCCTTCTGGGCCACCCATAAAACATATATTTGTGCACTTTATATTGTCATTCAATTCCCTGAGACCCTGCTCATATTTTTCCATTCTTTTCCTTATTTGTTCTTTTGCATGTAGAATTTCAGATATTCTGTCCTCTAGTTCACTGATCCTTTTTTTCTCCCTCTTCAAACCTGCTTTTGTAATTCTCCATTGTGTTTTTCATCTTTTCTATTGTGTGACTCATTCCCATAAGCTCTGGCATTTGTTTTTTCAAGTTTTCATGTCTTCTTTATGGTCACCCAATGTCTTCTTTATATCCTTCATCTCTTTTACCATGTATTCCATCAACTCATTGATTGGATTTTTGAATTTATTTACACGCTTATTTGAACACCTTTAATTACTGGTTTTAACTCCTGTATCTCATTTAAAGTGTTAGTTTTTTCCTTTGATTATCTTCTCAGATTTCTCATTAGTAGTCTATGAAAGCACTACTGATATTTGCATTTGATCTTGTACCCTGCTACTTTGCTGAATTTGGTGTACATTTTTCAGGGGTTTCTGCATACAGGATCATGCCAACTGTGAATAGGGAAACTTTTACTTCTTCCTTTCCAATTTTAATGATTTTATTTCTTTTCCTTGCCTAATTGCTCTAGCTAGAATGTCCAGTACTATGTCAAATAACAGTAGTGATAATGGGCATCCTTGTCTTATACCAAATCTTAGAGGGAAAGCTTTCAGTCTTTCACCATTGAAGTTAGCTTTGGGTTTTTCATATATGCCATTTATCATGTTGAGGAAGTTTACCTCTGTTTCTATTCTCTTAAGTGTTTTTATTAATAAGTAATACTGAATTTTGTCAAATGCCTTTTCTGAGTCAACTGATATGATTATGTGTTCTTACACCTTCGTTTTATTGATATGATGTGATCTTCTTATATTGAAACACCCTTGCTTACCTGGGATGAAACCCGCTTGTTCAAGTTTGCTACCTTCCAGAATGCAATATACCAGAAACAGAATGGCTTTTAAAAAGAGGAATTTAATAAGTTGCTAGTTTACAGTTCTAAGGCTGAGAAAATGTCCAAATTAAAGCAAGTCTATAGAAATGTCCAAGCTAAGGCATCCAGGGAAAGATACCTTGGTTCAAGAAGGCCAGTGAAGTTCAGGGTTTCTCTCTCAAGTGAGAAGGCACATGGCAAACAGTCAAAGTTTCTCTCTCGTCTGGTGTAGTTCTCTTTTCTTGTATCTTTATCTGGCTTTGGTAGTAGAGTGAGGTTGGCCTCACAGAATGAGTTAGGTAATGTTCTCTCCACATCAATATTTCGGAAGAGTTTCAGAAGATTAGGTATAATTCTTCTTAGAATGATCGGTAGAATTCACCTGTGAAACCACCTGGTTCTGGGCTTTTCTTTCTTGGGAGAATTTTGATGACTTTTTCAATCTTTTTGCTTGTAATTGATCTGTTGAAGTCTTCCATTTCTTGTAGAATCAGTGTAGTTGTTCATATGTTTCTGGGAATTTGTCTGTTTCAACCACGTTATCTAATTTCTTGGCATATAATTGTTTATAGCATCCTCTTATAATACTTTTTATTTCTGTGGGGTCAGTAATAATGTGCCCTCTCTCATTTCTCATTTTATTTATTTGCATCTTCCCTCATTTTTTCTTTGTTAGCCTTTCTAAGGGTTTTTCAATTTTATTAATCTTTTCTAAGAAGTTACTTTGGTTTTGTTAATTCTCAGTATTGTGTTTTCATTATTTATTTATTTATTTTCTGCTTTATCCTTCACTATTTGTTTCCCTCTGCTTATGGTCAGGTTGATTTGCTGTTCTTTTTTTGGATTGTCCAGGTGTGCAGTGAGGTTTTTCATTTCAGCTCTTTCATCTTTTTCAATGTGATCATATAGTGTTATAAATTTCCTTCTTAGCACGGCCTTTGCTGCATCCATAAGTTTTGATGCATTGTGTTCTCACTTTAAGTTGTCTTAAGATACTTATTTATTTCCCTTTCAGTTCTTTGGCCTACTGATTGTTTGAGTGTTATGTAACTTTCATCTATTCATGAATTTTCCAAATCTCTGCCTGTTATTGATTTCCAGGTTCTGGTCTGAGAAGATGCTTTGTATGGTTTCAGTCTTTCTAAAGTTATTGAGTTTTTTTTGTGACCCAACATGTGATATATCCTGGAGAATGGTCCATGAGCACTTGAGAAGAATGCATATCCTTCTATTTTCTGGTGCAGTGTTCTGTTTGTCTGTTAGCTCTAGTTCATTTATCATGTTATTCAAGTTATCTGTTTCCTTATTGATCTACTGTCTTGATATGTTGTACATTGATGAGAGTGATATTTTGAAGTCTACAATTATTATTGTAGAAGTTCCTATTCCTCTCTTTGGTTTGGCCAGTGTTAGCCTCACACATTTTGGGGCACTCTGGTTCCGTGCATAAATATTTATGATTTTTTATTTCTCCTTGGTGGATTGCCCTTTTTACTAATATATAGCATTCTTCTTCATCTCTTATAGCAGTTTTGATTTAATTTTTTCAAATATTAGTATATATATCTTTGTCCTTTTTTTTTGTTACTGTTTGTGTGGAATATATGTCCAGTCTTTTGCCTTCCACCTCTGTGTGTCCTTGTGCATAAGGTGAATATATTATAGAATGTACATAGGTGTCATAGATATGTCATACTGCTTTTACCCATTCTGTCAATCTGTTTCTGTTGGAGAATTTAATCCATTAACAGTCAGTGTTCATACTCAAAAGGCAGTACTCACTTCAACCAATTTGTCCTTATTTATTTATATATTTTTGTATGCTGTATTGCAAGGTCACATTTCATTCTTTTTCCATGTGAGCATCCCATTATTGCGGCAGCATTTGCTGAATTTTTGCTTGTTTGGTTTTTTGTTTATTTTTTGGGGAGGTGCATGGGCCAGGAACTGAATACAGGTCTCCCATTTGTCAGGCTAGAATTCTACCACTGAACTACCCTCACACCCCTGTCCTTTGGTTTTTATATGTCATCTCTTATTTTTGTCTCTCTTTTAATTACCTTCACTGATAACTGATCATCTTTATGTCTACACTCTCCTGCAAGCCTCTTTCTCCTCTCTTTTCCTTTCAGGCTGCAGAACTACCTTTAGTATTTCTTGAAGTGGGGTTCTCTGGTTGATAAGCTCCCTCAGTTTCTGTTTATCTGGCAATATTATAAACCCTCCCTCTTTTGAAGGACAGTTTTGTCAGATAGAGAATTCCTGGCATTTATAATTTTTCTTTTTCAGTACCTTTAATATATCATACCACTGCCTTCTCACTTGCATAGTTGCTGATAAGAAATCAGCGTTTAATCTTATTGCATTTCCTTTTTATGTGATGAATTGTTTTTCTCTTGTTGCTTTCAGGATTACCTTTATCTTTGGCATTTGACATTCTGTTTAGTGTCTCAGAGTAAATGTATTAAGATTTATTTTGTTTGGAGTATGTATTGCTTCTTGGACATGTGTATGTATGTCTTTAACAAGACTTGGTAAATTTTTAGTCATTATTACCTCAAATGTTCTTTGTCCCCCTTTTGCCTCCTCTTGTCCTGAGAAACCCATGGTGCATATGTTTGTGCCCTTTCTGCTGTCATTCACTTCCCTGAGATGCTGCTCAATATTTTCCTTTCTTTTCTGTATTTCTTCTTCTTCTTTTTGTCCCCTTTCCCTTTTCTTCTTCTTCTTGGGACCCATGACACATATGTTTGCATACTTTCTGCTGTCACTCATATCCCTGAGATACTGCTCAATTTTTTTTCTATTATTTTTTCTATCTGTTCTTCTAACTGTATAATTTTGATTATCCTGTCTAGCTTGCTGATTGTTCTGCCTGCTCAATTTGCTGTTATATACCTCTAACATATTTTTAATATCTCCTACTATTCCTTTCATTCCTGTAATTTCTGTTATGTTTCTTTTTATACTTTCAAATTGTTCTTATGCTCACACATTATCTTCTTAATATCCTTTGTCTCTTTATGTATATTTTCCTCCATCTTCTTGAATTGATCTAGTATATTTGTTTGAACACCTTTGATTAGTTGTTCCAACTTCTGAGTTTCCACTGAAGTTTTAATTGGTACCCTTGACTGAGCTCAGTCTTACTGTTCCTTAGTATGGCTTGTGATTTTTTGCTATCTAGACATTTGATTCACTTGATGGGTTAACTCCGAAGATCCTTTTCTCCCTTTTGTGTAAAGTTTTATTTTATTGTTTGTTGGCTTTGTATTAAGACTCTTCTGTAACGTTTTGTCTAATTCATTCTAGACTATTAGAATAGCTCATGTTTAACTGTGCATATTTTCTCATCTGATTCTTTCCATGGGTATATGGTGCAATTTTTAATGTTTCACTTTTTGTACAATTGTTTCACCTCCAGGAGAGAGCTTCCTTTTCTCTTTTCGTCCTCTGGGAATCTTGATCTGTTCTGTTTGTTTTTGTGTGGAATTTTCTCCCCAGCTCCTATGATTTGTTTAGTTTTTCTCCCTACTCAGTGCCCTATTTTCCTTAAAATTCTCAGTTCTGGAACATATCCTATCTTACAGCAGTTCAGTTTAACCCTACCAACCCACCCCTTCCCATTTTTTTTTTCTTCTGTGAGGTTTTTCTCCCTCTGGTTTCTTTCCCATAGTGTATCCCCTTCAGGGAGCCAGATGGGGTCATTTCAGAAATTTCATTTCAGGAAAGTCTGTTTTGCCTTTAGGTGTACCAGTCCAGTGAACTGGAACTAGATTGGTCACATCAGTTCTTAGCAGCTTTTCTATGGTCTTCTCTCCCTCACTTCTCCCACCCCCAAAAGCCCTTTTGTATGCAGCTCTCTGTTACCATTCAAAACAGCCTCATTTCCTGATATTCACAGAAGTCAATGATGTGACACCAGGATTTTGAGAAAAGAAAGAGTTTATTGCAAGCAGCTTGGTATGTAGATAGGAGATAAAACTCAGATCTGTTTCCCTGAGTAGAAGTATTCCATTTGGGGAAGGTGGGCTTAAGGGAGTGGCTAATGATAGGGTGAAGTGATGTGGGATAAGGGGCAGGCTAAATTGGACCATGCAGTTCCAAATCATTCTACTTCATACATTGCATGTTCAAAAATGGCCTCTTAGCATGATCACTGGGTGTGGTTTCTACTTTTGTAATTAGGGAAATGTAACTTTAGGTCTGGGCTTCTCCTGACTGCACATGCCCTAGTTGCTAGAGCATGTTAGAACCAGCTTGAGAAGGTGCAGCAAAGGGAGAGGCACCATATCTTTTCTTGTGGTGAAGCAAGCTTCTTCCAAATAAACATAAGGAGGTGGGAGCTCAAACAAAGGAAATGGAAACTTTAGCAAACCAGTGTGGGGCTACTTTATAGCAAAAGTAGGTTGTTTGGCAGTGTTTTCAATTCCATACTGGGTCTCTATGCACTTAGGTCCCTATGCTTGAATATGCATTGCATTCTAACTCTGCTGTGATTTGGTAAACAGTCTCTGTCTGTGGAAAGTGGGACCTGGGGCCATGCTGCCTCTGTATGGTTCCCAAGTCTCTTGGGACCAAGTGAGGTGGAGGGGAAATGGGAACTGATCAGTGGTCGAGGATAGACCTCTCCTACCTGAGATTTTTCTGTTCCTTTGAGACAACATTTGTGGAGTCATTCTCCAGTCTCTACTGTCCTCCAAAGTTCAAAGCAAATGCCATTTTTCCTTTATCTCTGGGGAGGCTTTTTCATGGGATGCTTATGTTGCCATATCGATTATGTCACTCCCTGGGATGTTACTAAAAAATAGTGGGTACCCAACAAGGCCGTGCTATTTGTGTCCTCAAAATTAGTCAGAAAATTTTAACTAGGTACAGTAGACAGCAAGGAGACTTGGAGGATCTTGAGTATGCCAATATGTTTTTAACTGGCAACTAATGGAGTTGTAAGATCTACTTACCTTATGACCTATTAAAAGTAGTTAAGCTACAGCAAAAATATTAGAGATATTTATGCAGCTCTCTACTAATGCTGTAAAAAAAAATAAAAAAGAACCCATTTAAATAGAAATGTTTATCCATTGCATCTCTTTTTTTCCAAGACTCTACAAATGAAAATAGGCAATACTGGTGTACCAAAGACTGCTAAGTATTTAGAAACACAGGTTTAACTTTGTGTACAAATGAGGACATAGTAACATTGGAGAGGTAATGAATGAAGGAAGGAGCCTTAAAAATGTTCATATTTAGACAGCATGAGATCAGGGAAATTCTGCTCCTTCTTCCAATTAAAGGAAAGTTAAGATAAGCCTTTGGAAAAGTAAAGATAAAATAGCTAGACACTCATGACCTGGTTCAACTTGAAGATGTTACAATGTGAAGATAAAGCAGTCTAATCCGTTAGCCTGTGAATAGTCCTGCAGGTGCACCTGGCCGGGGCTCTATAGACGTATATGTAGTGAGGGTTGCCAACAAGATTTACACTTTCCATGAGGTTTGAGCATTGATAGATTTTTGTAGCAGTGAAAATGTGGAATGGCTGGGGGAGAAAGGAAAAAATGAGCTGGAAGAGAGTAATTATAGCATTTTCAAAACCTCATTCTAAGTATTTTATAAGGAAAAGGCTATTTTTGAACTTGCAATTTCGCATGGGTTCCATCTGACAAAATGATCATGAGGAATTTAGTTAATGGGTGACTTCTCACGTGCGGTGGTTTCATACGTAGATTGCTGCTGGGGCCTATATTGTCTTATGTTCTTTGACAACAAGAATGTGTTTATGGTATTGATCTAGTTCCTGGAACTGATGGTAGCTGAACATATTTTAAAAATGTGGCTGCATTTTCCCAGATGTCAAAAATTGAGTATTCAGGATTAGTGCATAAGACAAATTAAAATATATTAAGCTCCTAGTATGATTACTAGTTAATGGGTATACTCTAAACAGATCATTTAATCTTTCAGGGTTTCTCCTTTATTGTATATAATAATAAATAATAAATTAGGTTTCTCTTAAAATTTAAAATATCCACAATTGTTGGGTTTTTCTTGGAGAGTGATGGGTAGAGAAGAGTTGTACCTCTCAATTTTAGGCAAGACAATGTATAAGAAAATAGACTCATAAGATTATTTTAAAGAAAAGTTACTTCCAGAAGTTTACTAGAGCAGTAGAAAAGGTGTAGCCCAAATCCCATGGCTTCTACAAATAAAACTCTAGCACTGTTATACAAATTATTTTAATAATGTTAGCCTTGAAATGCGTGCTAAATTTCTGAATCCAAAAATGTGAGCTATATTTTAATAGACTTATAAAAGTCAGTATGTAGATAAATGTTCTGTTGAATTATATTCAAGAAAAAGATATAAAGTAGACATAGCTTGCCATAAACCTCTCCACCCCAAACTAAAGAGAAGACTATCCCATCACTGGGATAGATATTTGAGTGCTGAATTTGCATTTGGATCCCTGTCCCTATAATTCACTAAGGGCAGGCATGATTAAGAGTTTTTACTATGGAGTCTGACAGGCTTACATTCAAATCATTGCTCAACTCAAGTTATTGGTTTAGTCTCTCCATGCTCTCAGTTTTCTTATCTGATAAAAAAGTTTAATCATAGGAATGGTCTAATGATTAAATGAGATAATGTATATATAGACATGAAGTGAGGCACGACAAAGTAAATATGACTAAAATTCTCTGCCTTTGTGCAAAGTACATAATCTCTTTGAGTGTGAATTTCTTAACTTGTAAGATGAGAATAATACAGTCTCGCAGTCTACTTCATATGGACTCCTGTTGAAGATTTAGTTCAAAAGCATGTTGGAAATAGTTGCCAACGAGGAATCAAGAATGATACCCACATGTTTTAGTCCCCTAGGTGCCCACACATATTGTGCAGAGGGGTGGCTTAAGGAATGGGAATTCAGTGGTTCATGATTTTGAAGCCAGGAAAAAGTCCAAATCAAGACGTCATCAAGATGATGCTTTCTCTCCAAAGACTGTGGTGTTTATGGACTGGCTGCTGGCAACCCGTAATCTCTGGCTCTTCTCACTGGGGAATATACCTGGCAGACTCTCCTGACCTCTGCCTTCTCTTCTTTGACATGTGGATGTTCGGCTTCTGACTGCTCCGTCTGTGACTTTTCTCCCTCTGTCTGAATTTGAGTCTGTTTATAAGGGACTCCAGTAATAAGATTAAGAACCATCCTGATTGAGGTGGGCCATATTTTAACTGAAGTAACCTCAACTGAAGTGACCTCATCAAAAGGTCCTATTTACAATGGGTTCACTCCCACAGGAATGGATTAAGTTTAAGAAAATGTTTTTCTGGGGTTCATATAACTCCAGAGCACGTCACCATGTTTCTAGCTGGACCTCTGGTAGATGATGGTGTTCTTCATTACAATCCTGACACATGAAGGCAATCAATTTGAAATGGAAGTGGTTCTAGAGCAACAGAGCTAGTTTGAAAGTCACATGGAAGACACATACTGTCACTCGTCTCTTTCAGCATAATGTAACTAGAATTTCCGCCTTGTCATATTTTACACTTGTCATGGAAGACATGTTATCATTTTCCCTGCTACCATTCATTTATATATGATATTTTAAATGTACTTCGTAATTACTACCCTTTCTTCCTGAGTCAGGGCAAACAGCTGTCTCCACTTGTGACTAGCCTATGGACCAAGCTTTGTGGTAGTCTAATTGGTTGAATTTCTGAGTGGCCTGAGTGATCCAAACAGTTCTGGGCAATTCATATTTTTGAACTGAAGTGAATGTTATGCATTTACATTTAAACTGATTTATTTCCTCTAAATAAATGGGTTTGTGTCCAGTATCATCAATTCATAGTTTCCACAAACATGATTTTTCCCTTGAAAAGATTGAAACTGCCTTTATATTTGAATTTGCATTTTATTTAAATCATATTTGTGTGAATGAACTAGAAGTAGAAACATATTTCCTTACAGGTTGATCATGTTTAATTGAATGTATTTGGCCAGGAGCTTGTTTAGGTGGTTGCACTTGAGGCTTCCTGTTGACCATAGGATTTTATATATGCAAGCACTAGCCAGTCATTTGGTTCACATGACTAGACAGTCACTTATAGTTAGTGGAGATAGCCAGTAGTGAGATGAAGATCTAAAGGCTAGGGAGCAGTGTAGCTAAGGCTTCATAGTGTAAACTTGAAGCTAGACTTTGGAGCTATGTGATGATGAAGCCTTAGTGTGATAGTATTGAACTAGGGAAAACTCTGAACACCACACAAGAAAGCAGCAAAGCCACTGAGAAGTGAAGAAGCATTATTGCTGGGGCAGACTCAGAGGACTTCTGTCCAAAGTCTGAGCCCCAAATATCCTTTGTCTCCAGATTATATAGGTGGGAGTTACTATGGGAACAGATGGGGGGGAGTGTTAAGCAGAACTTGCAGGGTGGGAGTTACTATGGGGGTGGACAGGGGCAGTGCTATAAACCCTGGCTCTTAGCTGATTTCTTTTGTCTGGAATGCAGGCAGGCCTGGGCATGCCTGGAAACGACTAGGTAGATGCAGCAGACATTTTGTTTCACTGCCTCTTTCAGAGAGCATGTTTTTACACATTAATGAAAGTATACAAATTCATCAAGTCATTTTAGTAAGGAAATACGGCAGTAATTCTGGGGCCACACTTAGGAACTACCTCAGTATTGATAACCATTCCCATGAAAGCTTAGAGACCACATTATCTTGTTCAGTGGCTGTGCCGCCAGCTAGCATTGCAGGACCACGGGCAGCCTATATAAACCTCTCTGTGCTTTTCTTTCCACATCTTTGAGATCGTAATGATAATAACACTACTTTCTCATAGGTTTGTTGTGAGGATTAAATGTGTTAACATGTTAAATGTTTAAAACTGTCCCTCATAAAGGGCAAAGAGTTAAAGAAATAGTATCTGTTATTACTGTTGTAATTATCATTATTATTACGACATGAATGCCGGCATTATCAACGTGTAGGTAATTGAAACCATAAGATTTGATATAGTGTTCCCAGTAAACAGTGTAGAGGGAGAAGAGAAGACACCCTGTGACAAAATCACGAGGAGGACAGTATTTCAGGGATGGGCAGAGGAATGAATACTCTCTGAGATGTAACCAGAGAAGAGGAAAACCAGGAAGGTTATATTATAGAAACCAAGGAAAAAGGGTATTTCAAGAAAAAAGAATTGATTAACATTACCAAATACCAAAAAAAAAAAAAAAAAAAAAAAACCAAAAAAAAAAAAAAAAAAAAAAAAAAAAAACCCACAAAAAAAGAAAGAAAAGGCAGGTTGCTACATTTCACGCCTCAAACAGCACCATAGCTTGTCATCTATGTAAATAGAGCCCCCTGCCCCTTATTCGTATATTACTAAGTGAAGGACATACTAAAGCTGACAGTGCAGATGATTTTCAGATTCTCAAAAGATGTCAAGGAAGATAAGTATTTAAAGGATTCATTTGCTCAATTCAGAATATTATTGATGTCAGGTCTCAGAAAACAAGACTTGACATACAAAATGGATTCTGTGGCATGGGGACCCCTTCAGTTTCTCTGCCTCAGCAGCTCCTCTGACAGGACCTGATGTTCCAGCAAGATAGATGAGAACAGACATGCCAATGCCCCATCCGTCAGAGGCCAGACCCGATAACTACAAGCATGAGGTTATGATCTGCACCAGCTTGACACCTCTCATGAGCGTGAGGTTATGATCTGCACCAGCTCGACACCTCCCATGAGCGTGAGGTTATGATCTGCACCAGC